>JAPKID020006905.1:0-10463 GCA_026931265.2 Tropidonophis doriae | reverse complement strand
TCTGGCTGTACATCGCCCTGAGTCCTTTGGGAGTAGAGTGGTATAAAAAACCAATAAACTCACATTCAAACTCAAACTTGGACAGGCCTGGTCCATCTGCCCCACGACCACTACACTTTGAAGCCCAGAGGTAACTTTTGAGGGGTCAGCAGCTCACCCCATGGTCTCCATTCACCAGCAGCAAGAGAAAAGTAGGTGCTTGGGAAATACAGCTAGTCCTCAATTTACCACAGTTCTTTTAGTGACCGAAGTGACAATGGCATTCAAAGGTGTAATTTACAACCATTTTTCACACTTGACATCCTTTGCAGCATCCCCAGGGTCACGTGCTTTACATATGGATGCTTGGCAACTGTTTCATACTTACGACCGTTGATGTGTCCCAGGGTCACGTGATCCCCTTTTATAAGGGATGGATGGAAATTAATCAAAGAGAGAAGCAAGCTAGAACTAAGAAGAAATTTCCTGACAGTGAGATTAATTAACCAATGGAACAGCTTGCCAGTAGAAGTTGTGGGTGCTCCAACCCTGGATGTTTTTAAGAAGAGATTGAACTGCCATTTGTCAGAAATCATGCAGGGTCTCCTGATTGGGCAGTGGGATTGGACTAGATGACCTACAATGTCCCTTCCAACTCTATTAATCTGTTAAATCTGTTAAACTTCATTATTCACTTTGTATCCATTTATTTCATTTTTTTCTAAATAAATAAATTGAACATACTCATTTGCTTCTATTTTCAATAGGATTTTTGTCAAACATGTTTAAATTTTTAATTTTATAGGAAGTCTTATTTTAAAGCTCACATTCCAGATCTAAGAACCTGGAAGCCAGAAATGAACCCTTGGTGACCTAAAGTAGAATTGGTTTGATGGTAAGTTTGATGGATCAAGACCAAATAAAAGACAAAATAAATGAGATGCTGGTTACAACACGAGCCCTTTCTTGAAAAAGTAGATCAAAAATGTAATGTTGAAACATGGTCTTAATCTAGATTAAAATGCCTTCTGCTTTATTATAACATGGACATTTTGTTTTCTATTGTGTTTGAAGTATGAGGGTTATTGTTCCTTTTCCCCATTGGCCCGCCCAAATGCATGAAGGGAAGTGGAGGCCTGCTATTGTTTGAATAAACTGCCTCGGAAAAATCAAAGAAAGCTCTCCCTCTGGTATTTCCTTTTGTTGCTTTTATTTTATTTATTCAGTCAGAGTTTAATGGATTTCTAATGCAGAAAACAGTTTCGTTTAAATAAAATTGTTGGCATAATGCACTTAAGATTTTGAGGGATTGCTTCCACTCTACACATCTTCTGGACTATTAAAGCCTTTCTTTTGTATTTTTCACTCACAAAGAGAAGGAACTATAGAGCTATCATCTTGCTCACTGACTACATTTATGGGTCACTGAAATGTCAGGCAGGGAGATAGATACATGAGATCAAATATTTCATATTACACACACATACACAAACTTTAAACACAAGAATAAGATTAAAGTAAAATAGATCAAAATAAAAAAGGACAGAAAGGAGGGGGAGAAAAAACTAATGATGCTAAAAGGAGAAGAATAGAGAAAAACAGAAAAGAAATAAAAAATATAAAGAAAGAGGCTAATTTTGAGAACTGGGCTGAAAAAGAGAGGGCTTATATGATAGATGAATATAAACAATATGGAATAGGGAAAAATACTACAATTAGTATTATTTTTCTCAACTAATTTTAATGTCCCCCAGGAGAAGGAGAAGAAATAGAATAGAATAACAGAGTTGGAAGGAACCTTGAAGATCTTCTAATCCAATAAATCTAGTTCCCTTCTGTAAGCAGGAAACCCTACACCACTTCAGACAAATGGTTATCCAGCATCTTCTTAAAAACTTCCAGTGTTGGAGCATTCACAACTTCTGGAGGCATGTTGTTCCATTGATTAATTGTTCTAACTGTCAGGAATCTTCTCCTAGGTTCTAAGTTGCTTCTCTCCTGATTAGTTTCCACCGTTGATTCTTGTCCTACCCTCAAGTGCTTTGGAGAATAGCTTGACTCCCTCTTCTTTGTAGCAGCCCCTGAGATATCAGAACATTGCTATAATGCCTTCTTTTTATTAAACTAGACATACCCAGTTCCTGCAACTGTTCTTCATATGTTTTATCCTCGAGTCGCCTAATCATCTTTGTTGCTCTTCTCTGCACTGTTTCTAGAGTCTCCACATCTTTTTTACATCATGTTGACCAAAACTGGATGCAGTATTCCAAGTGTTGCAATACCAAGGCATTATAAAGTGGTATTAACACTTCACACGATCTTGATTTTATCCTTCTGTTTATGCAGCCTAGTACTGTTGGCTTTTTTGGCAGCTGCTACTCACTGGTGGCTCATATTTAAATGGTTGTCCACTAGGACTCCAAGATCCCTCTCACTACTACTATTACTACTATTACTATTACTGCTATTGAGCAAGGTGCCACTTATACTGTACCTGTGCATTTTGTTTTTCTTGCCTAAATGTAGAACCTTACTTTTTTCACAATTAAATTTCATTTAGTTAGATAGTGCCCAATATTCAAGTATTTTGTGGCCCTACCTTCTTGCTTGCAGACAAATGGCACTTCTTGCAGATCTTTCTACGCACCATTGTTGGTAGTCTGTCTGTGCAATCTTCTTGCCGCAGCCAATTGTTTTTATTATTTTCAGGCACCCATGGCAAATGTCATTACCAGAAGGTCTCTGCAATTACGCTTTCCTTCCTGACCTGGCTTCCTTCCAGGACTTCTGGGCTAGAGAAGTCATAGTTTTAGATAGTATCATCTTGACTCCATCCGGTGAGAAGGAATAGGGTCATCGGGGGTTAAGAAGCCATTTCCATCATGCTCCTTCACTGAGAGGCTGCAACATTTGTCATTCTTGTTGCCATTAAAAAAAAAAAGCATGACTAAATGGTTTATTTGTCCCCTCTTTCTTTTCCTTCTTTTTTTTCATCCCTGCTTCCTCTTGTCATCTGTCTAGGGACTCTCTTGGTGTTCAGTCAAAGAACCCCTTTTCTGAACAATTTAATAATTCTAGGATTGATAAATAAATCATCATGATGAATAAATAAAGAGGAAAGAAACAAAAGAATAACCCTCAAAAACTAATTGTCCAGTCAAAAAAAAAGAGAGAGGGAGTTTTGGGATATAAGAAGGACAGGCATTTAAGGACATTAAACATTTACTGTCTCAGACAGTAAAAAGACAAATCTGTTCAGCTTTTGGCGCACCTGCCAATTTGATGTTTGGCTTTCAAAGTAAATGGAAGCATGGAAAAATGTATTTTGCGGTTTACTGCGGGGATATATTGCGATGTTACAAAATACAAGTGAATTGGGCACTCTGGGATAGGATGCGCTTAACTGTTAAGTTCCATCAGGGGTGGGTTGCTGCCAGCATTGCTGCTGGTTTGCTGTGTGTGCGTGTGTAGTTGACAGAAAATTGTTCTGCGCATGCCCAGAACATTAAAAAATGATTAAAAACCAAGCCGGCTACAGCAAACGGGGAACCAGTTCAGGGCCCGGTCCAACGTGCCCATCCCTACCAGTTTGGCAAGCAAGTGCCAATTTCCACTACCGGAAGCGACCCACCTCTGAGTCCCATTCTCCACTGGAGGCCTAGTTTCTCATCTTTGAGGTGAAATCAGGCAGATATAGATCAAGAATTTCCCTGCCAGGCATGACTCTTTTTAAAAAGAATTCTCTTATGCTTCCATGTAACTAAACTTAAGAAGACAGCCAATAAATTAACAACACTTCAGTGATCACCTTCTTAAGAGCATTTGGGCCTAAACCTGTAATGCTCAATTTTCTTTCTGTGGTTGTGCATGCCCTCACAAACCCGATGTTGTTTTAAACAACCATTTTGTGTACCAACTTGAGCCTTAGGGTTTGTCATCTGGTTGGCATCTGTAAGTTTCTGTAAAATGACCTTGTGTTTTTCTTTATTAGGAGGAAAGAGGTTAAGGTGTTTTCCTTTTCACAGTCTTACTTCTATCTCCCTAATTTGGGGGTTTGGTAGGGAGATAAAGAAAGAAGATGGTGGCAGGCAGTGAAGTAACAATGAAAGCTATGTTGACTTGATTGGTTATAGTTCTCCCAGCTGTGGGAGAGAGAGAAAGATAAATATTTGATGGATTCATTGACTGATGCCAGCCAACTCCCAATTACAGTATTTGATAGCAGTGCTTCTTTTTTTCTTCTTCTCAGGACCCTCTCCCACATTTAAAAATTATGGAAGACCTCAAAAAAGAGCTTTTGTTTCTATGGCTTATATCTATTATTACATTAAAATTTTAAAATGATGCATTTGTAGAATATTTAATAGATATGTAAAAACAATATGAAACCAATTAGACATTAACATAAAATGTTTTAATTATATTATTATTCTGTGATTAATCTTTGGTGAGATTCACAGCCTTTGGGGCTGGTTGGTAGCTCAACAGCTCGAGTCCTAACCAAGGACCTAGGAACTGTCAAGGTAACATCAGAGGATATTATTATTATCATCATCATCATCATCATCATCATCATCATCATCATCCCTTGAGAGAGACTTGGGGAATTCCCAAAGGCTCTTGAACCATACTTTCAGAAACACTGTTCTGAAGTGACTGTAGCAGAGGTGGAATTCAGCAGGTGTTGACCAGTTCTGGAAAACTGGAAGCAGAAATTTTGAGTAGCTCAGAGAACCAGTAAATACCACCTCTGACTGACCCCACCCCCATCTATTTTCTGCCTCCCGAGTCCCAGCTGATCGGAAACAAATGGGGATTTTGCAATAACCTTCCCCTGGAGTAGGGAGGGAATGGAGATTTTGTAGTATCCTTCCCCTGCCAGGCCCACCAAGCCACGCCCACAGAACCAGTAAGAAAAAATTTGAATCCCACCATTGGACTGTAGAGTTTCACTTAAAAAAGGAAAATTGAATGCTGCCATTGGCCTGATAGTGATAGTCAGCTGAGCCAAGAAGTTCCTTTTAGGATTCAGAAGCAGTGAACTTACCTAAGGAATATAGACAAAGCAACAAAAGTTTCTTTGCTGCAAGACTGAAAGAGCAGGGAGAAGCATAAGGGAATTATTGTATCATCCAAATACATGCCAGTATTTCAAGGCAGCAGATGACACTACCAGCTGGGTTCCTTGGAGCATAAGTCTTTTTGGATTGTCTACAAGTCTTGCAAAATACAACTGTCCTCAACTGCCTTTATATATAAACAAATGCCTTTTATATTTTAAATTTGATTGGTTTTAATGATGAGCTTGTCCTTGGGTGGTGTGTGAAGGACAGCCTTATCTGGATATGTCTGAGTCTTTGAAGTCATGCTATTAAGGAGCAACTTGGTGCTGGGCAGAAGAATCATATACTTATGTAGCTTAGTTTTCTACACTGGAGGAAGTCCAAGTACAAATAAGCAGGAAAAGAAGTAAACTACTTTCAGCCTGTTAGCTTGAGGTGAAAAATCTGACACTCCGCTATACTTTCTCACCCAATCTTCCTTAATATCATTACAGCCAGAGAATGTAGCACCTCTTCTTTACCATGAATACCATGCAATCTTGAACAAGAATGTTCCATTTTGGCTGGAAGCTATTTTGTAAATCTTTACAGTAAATATGTAGGTAAATTGAACTACCCTGTTTTCCCAAAAATAAAACCTCCCCAGATAATAAGCCTAATTGGGCTTTTGAGCGCATGAGCTAAAATAAGCCCTTCCCTAAAATATTTTAACACAAGCACAGCCAGTCCCCACCATTTCCTGGACAGCGAAGTGGGGACATGCTCCATGGACCCCACATGCAATTGCCAACCACACGGAATGGGCTCATGAAGGTCGCTCCCGCAAATCCTAGCTACCTCACCCCTTCTCTTACTGGCGGCCACAAAAAGAGCAGCAGGGTCAGTGATGCTAGGGCTGGCAAGAGTGTGCCAGAAACAGATAAAACACCTTGGCCAACAGCCCACAAATCAGCTGATTCGTGGGCTGTGGGCCAAGGTTAAGGGGACCTCCTGCACCTAAAAAATAATAAGACCTCCCCGAAAATAAAACAAAAAAAGCCAACAGAGTTCTAGGCTGCATAAACAGAGGGATAGAATCAAGATCACGTAAAGTGTTAATACCACTTTATAATGCCTTGGTAAGGCCACACTTGGAATACTGCATTCAGTTTTGGTCACCACGATGTAGAAAAGATGTGGAGACTCTAGAAAGAGTGCAGAGAAGAGCAACCAAGATGATTAGGGGACTGGAGGCTAAAACATATGAAGAACGGTTGCAGGAACTGGGTATGTTTACTTTAATGAAAAGAACGATTAGTGGTGGAATGATAACAGTCTTCCAATATCTCAGGGGTTCCCCCAAAGAAGAGGGAATCAGGCTATTCTCCAAAGCACCAGAAGACCTAACAAGAAGCAATGGATGAAAACTAAACAAGGAGAGAAGCAATTTAGAACTAAGGAGAAATTTCCTGACAGTTAAAACAATTAATCAAAGGAACATCTTGCCTCCAGAAGTTGTGAATGCTCCAACACTGGACATTTTAAAGAAGATGTTGGATATCCATTTGTCTGAAGTGGTGTAGGGTTTCCTCCCTAAGCAGGGGGTTGGACTAGAAGACCTTCAAGGTCCCTTCCAACTCTGTTATTCTATTTGGAGATGCTTCTTTTAGATTTAAGTTAGACCAAAGTATTGAGGCTTAATGGAAGAATGCTTCTATTTCATTTGAGATGCCCCTGCTGCACCCACTATCATTTCAAGGCACAGCACTTTTCAATAGTGTCTGCTCCATACCTTTTTCTGATTAGCATTTAATTAATTCTGCACCTTTGCCTCTCTTTTATGTTTGTTTTATGTTTGTTCGAATACTCCAGGTGTCTTGCAACGCTAACAGTGCAAATGATACACCAAAGTGAAATTAATACCATTGAAATAAAAACATTAAAATTAGTTTTTAAACTAATAATTAAGGCCCTAAAAATATGACAGGGGCAAGTCAAGGAGTATTTGCAAACTGTGAATGTGTTCTTTTGGAGAGAATGCTAATTCATACAGAACAACCTTTACATCAGCTCTGGGGTACCCTTTTTTCTTATTAACAGCATTTCAGTCTTCTCTGCATTTAGTTTTAGCTTCTTATCCTTCATCCCGACTGAGTCTGGTCCAATATGAGCCATGGTGGCGCAGTGGTTCGAGTGCAGTACTGCAGGCTACTTCTGCTGACCCCTGGCTGCCTGCAGTTTGGCAGTTTGAATCCCACCAGGCTCAAGGTTGACTCAGCCTTCCATCCTTCTGAGGTGGGTAAAATGAAGACCCAGATTGTTGGAGGCAAGAGGCTGACTCTGTAAACCGCTTAGTGAGGGCTCTAAAGTGCTGTGAAGCTGTATATAAGTCTAAGTGCTCTTGCTGTTGCTATTTTTCAGATTAGACAGCGCTCAAGGATATCACTTGTTTCATTTGACTCAAGAGGAGAGGAGCAGCAGAGTTGACCTCCCATCCCCAAACCCCAGTAACCTCTTGTATTGGTGAAAACATCAAAGGAGTAATAGAACCCTGAAGAATACTTGGAGGAATAAATGGTATTACTCAAAATCCAGCATGAAAGTGCTGGATGAGAAGGCTGGAACCACTGCAAAGCAGGTTTCCAGTGCCCAGTTCAGCCAGATGTCTTAAAAAGATATCATGTTAATGAAACAGTAGTCCATGACTTAAACAGTTCACTTACTGACTGTTCAAAGTAACGATGGCACTGAAAAAAGGGACTTATGACCATTTTTCACACTTATGACTATTGCAGAATCTCCATGGTCCCATGACATTTGACAACTGACTCTGATTTATGACGGTTGCAGTGTCCTGGACTCCTATAATTTGCCTTTTGAGACTTTCCAACAAGCAAAGTCAAAGGGTGAGCGAGATTCACGTAACAACCGTGTTACTAATTTAACAACTGCAGTGATTCACCTAGTCATAAAATGGGGCAAAACTCACTTTGCAAATTTCTCACTTAGCAACATAGATTTTGGGCTCAATTGTGGTTGTAGGTTGAGGACTACCTGTACTGAAAGCTAACGAGAATTTCAACAGAACAATCGGGGTCAAATTTCACCATCTACATCCTGGCATATGTCACTTATGATTCTATGGTAAACCTTGGTAGTTGACCAATGCAGTTAAAGTGCCTTATTTTAGATGAAAGCCCAACTAGAAAAGGTCCATAAAAATCAGATTCAGACAGATGTGGTATTCAGCAGGTTCTGACCTGTTCTGGAGAACCGCTAGCGGAAATTTTGAGTAGTTCAGAGAACCGGCAAATACCACCTCTGGCTGGCCTCGCCCCCATCTATTCTCTGCCTCCCGAGTCCCAGCTGATCAAGAGGGAATGGGGATTTTGCAATACCCTTCCCCTGCCACACTCACCAAGCTAAGCCACAACCACCAAGCCACGCCCACAGAACTGGTAGTAAAAGTTTTTTGAATCCCACAACTGATCTGGAATCTTGAGGTCAGTCACTTTGTCAATCACTTTATTCCACCCAAGAGTGGAATATTTGAAGCTGACCTCTAATTAACAAGTTCTTCAGGACCAAGGGACGGTTTTCCAATAATGGTCTTGTAACTGTTTTCTATTAAGCAATAACATCCTGTGCTGAAAGAGTTGTTACTTACCTCTCTTAACCATGAAGCCAATCCCAGCTTGACTGATTTAATTAGTCAAGAAAGGCAAGGATTTAGGAAGCAGCTGGTGGTCATAATCTCTCCATGAACCTGTTGACATTCACCAGCCCTAGGAGCTGAAAAGCAATTGACAAGGTTATCACCCTACAATTTGTCCCATACCAACAGCTTCCAGTGAGTCTGATATATTTAAAGATATTCAAGATGTGCCTCCGTTCTTTCATCAGCTGGCTTCTGATTTTATTTTTTGCCTGCTCAATGCTTGGCTATCTGGCTTTCTAATTCAGTCATCAATTAATTAAGTTTGCAAAGATTTTTCATTGTCAGAAGAGAATCTAACTGCCTCTTTTCTTGCACGCCCAGCCAACGATTTCTCTGTGCCGTGGTTATAATCGCCCTGTTGAAGCTGATTCGGTTTGATCTTCTCATTGTAATGCAGTCAAAAGAAATGAGTCCCGCAAACAGCCTTCTTTAGAATTAAATAGTTTCTCTAACGTGATTACAAATAACTGGTAACATCTGTAATAGCACACACACACACACAATCCAAAAAAATTGATATGGTAGAACTTGAGGTATGGAGATTCCAGATGTGATGGGAGAAACAGCCTCTCTTTTAACATTCATAGTTCTCTTCACCTTTTCCTTTCTTACGTTAAAGGTGGAGCGTGGAGAGTTGGTGAGTGCATATATTAGCTAGGAAGCTGGAGAAGCATTTGATTGCAGAAGCCACTCCTGTGATTCTTAGTTTCCAGTGAGTGAGCATTATTCCAATTTCTGCTTTCTCATGGGGGATGTTTTTCAGCTCATCCAAGAATAATATGGTATGTGTGGGATTCATTAGCCAAGTCCCAGGGGATGTCAGGATCAGTGAGGTGTGAAAAAGTTCCACCGAAAAGGAAAGTGCTTTCTTTTCCTTTCTAAAGAAGAATGTCAAAGAAGCCTTAGTGTGATTTTTCCAATGTTTTTGCACATCATGGTCACAAGGAGACCAAGGAACGTGTTTCTGGTTTTTTTAAAAAAAATCCACCTGAGATCCAACTGGAGCAAATTTGAATGTTTGGCTTGAGGTCCACTCCCCTGTGGAATCCTCATTATGATGTCCCGGTGTCTGGAAGCCGTACGGGTCTGGGTGGGAAGGAACAGACTCAGACTCAACCCATCCAAGACTGAGTGGCTGTGGTTTCCAGCGTCCCGGTATAACCAGTTTACTCCATCTTTATCCATTGGGGGCGAACACCTAGCCCCCGTGGACCGGGCACACAACTTAGGTGAACTCCTGGATACTCAGCTGTCGTTCCAAGATCATGTGACGGCCGTGGCCAGGTTCGCCTGGTACGACAGTTGCGTCCCTTATTGGACCGTGACGCCCTTCGCACAGACACTCATGCTCTTGTGACGTCCAGGATAGACTACTGTAATACTCTCTACATGGGCTCCCCTTGGGGTGCACCCGAGGACTACAGCTAGTCCAGAATGTGGCTGCGCGGGCGATCTTGGGAGGTTCCAGATACTCCCATATAACACCGCTCTTGCGTGAGCTGCACTGGCTGCCTGTGGCCTTTCGGGTGCGCTTCAAGGTGTTAGTGACCATCTTTAAAGCGCTAGTTACCTAGTTATCTGCGGGATCGCATCGTCTCCCATACATCCCTCTGTCTGATTCGCTCACACAGAGAGGGGCTTCTCCGGGTGCCGTCCGCGAAGCAGTGCCAGCGGGCGACGCCCAGGGGAAGGGCCTTCTCTGTGGTGGGCCCAACCCTCTGGAA
>JAPKID020006904.1:0-10464 GCA_026931265.2 Tropidonophis doriae | reverse complement strand
TGATCAGCCACTCAGCTAATGGCTGCTGTCCTTTACCCTTGTTTCATAGTGCCATGTCTGTACATGCCAGCTGCCACCATTGCTTCATCCAGTGGCAAAACGCAAATCAATATTCCCCTCCAAAGCACATCAACACTGTTTAAAGGACAATTCCATGCACGTTCATTTAGAAACATCAAATTAATTACTCTTTGAATAGCTGCTGCTCCACTAGGCCTCTCCCCTTTTAATTTTATCATTTTTTATATTCACTTTTATATGTAGATGAAGGGATTCTGTTTCTAGTAAATCTGTTTTTTTATACTCAAACAATTAAGAACTATGAGACATGGGGATAAAAAGTATTTGAGATTTGAATTCTTTGTAAGAATTCAGGGTTGTTCCTTGTGCTACCTATGTCACCATTATGCTCAACAGGGGTGCCAACATTGGCAACTATAAGACTTGTGGACTACAACTCCCAGAATTCCTTAGCAAGCTTTACTACAAGCTGCATTTGCTACTGGTCAGAAATTTCGTAAAGTCTTTCATGGCTGCATGTATGCATTATCTTGTGAGAAGTTTTCTATCCAAATATGTTTTATTATTTATTCTGTTTCCATAAAATATTAATAGAATCCACAATGGTCTGAGAATCAGTATCTCAGTTAATTAAATTAACAAACTTCCTCAAACCACAAAATTAGTTACCCAGACCTAATCCACATATCAAAACAATAAGGTCGGCAAACAGAGTTAATTAAATTATGACTCCCAGAGAAACTCTATGTTCACAAGAATAACACACACACACACACACACGACCCTCAAATGTCACCCTAAAATCAACAGACAAGCTCCCCCTATAACATTCTGCTGTTGTACCTAACTGCTCTGGAACCTGCCCCTAAAAGCAAACTGTTCACTTTTACCTGCATCCAGTAAAAGCTGGAAACTGTGGGGGAAAAAGGAGGAGCGACTCTTTAATCCCTCTCCACCTGCAGCCTATTCTGACTTTTTTTTTGGAACTGCTAAATATTTCTTCCCTATAAATCTCTTTATGAAAACTAAGCTATGAGGAATAATCTTTCCATCTTGACTTGCCTGGTGAGCAAGGCAATGTGGAGACAAATCTTTTTCTCCTTTTCCTTCACTTTATTATCCCTTCCCCCAAGAAATGGGACAAGAATTTTTGTGTGTCAATGCCTTGGTCAAATATAGATTCCTGTCTGTAATCTGTTTCTCAATGCTGCAAGGACAGTCCAGTAGATAATGTAATCAGTCCTAAATTTAGTCAGTTGTTTCTGCTATTAAATCCTGGTTAACGTACTGCTTTTCTTATCAAATATGCTAATTAAGAGGAAGAAATTGCAAACCCACAACCCAGCAAAATCCTGTTTCCCAATTCCATTGGGAAAATATATTAAAAGTAATACTAACCCCATTATGTCTTTATGTTGTAAACTGAGTGAAATGTATGGATAAACATAGCTGTCACATTGATTATTTTAATAATGTTCTGTAACATCTTCGATATTTGCTCCAGGGAGACAACACAACTCCCTAGATTAACTGTTTGGTCTGCAGACTCTAGTTTCTATTCCCTAAAGAATTGACTCTCCTATCACCAATATTCACATTTTCCTCCTAGGGAAGTCTGGGATACTATTCTTCCTGTCATAGGAATGCTGGATTGTGTCTCATTTTTAGAAATTATTTCTTACTGCTCTTTTGTAGGTGTCTGCATATTTTCTTCCATGAGGAGATTATGAAAGTGATTGTTCAATTCCAGAGAAGTTCCACTGGGGCTAGGAGTGGGCTAGGATAGTTAGTGGGGTTTTACTCTTGGTTCTGTTTTCTTCTAAAAGTGACACCCCACTCACCCTCCAAAAAAGGAAGTGCCTGTGGAAAGAACTTCAATATTAAAAAAAAAAACCAACTGCTAAAGAAACAATCATGATTAGCGTTTCAATAAAACTACCATAATTGGCAAGGGATGTCAAACATTGCACATTAACTGCTTTAAATTCTGAGAAGTTGATTGGGTTAGAAATTCTGCCAGTAATTGTCATGTTCAGGAAATCCATCATCTGCCTATCTCTAAAGTTACTTTTAATTCTTTCTGGCATTTTCCCACCTTCTGTCAATTATTTTGCTAGCTCTCCAAATCTAATTGTTTCTTAAAGAATAACAGACTTGTGCTACAGGTACCAGAATTTTAAAGATGTTGGTAGCTTTTGAATAAGAGAGAAAAGAAATATGAATAGAAAAATGGAAGCAGCCCAGCTAAGAATGCATCTGTCAGTGACAAGGGTTAAGGGCAATTCAACGATCATTGCAAATAGCATTCAGACAGACTATTTGCTTTTCCTAGAACTGTCAGAATATCAGCAGCAAGTAGTTGTTCCAAATAATTCCTGGTACGGACTGCAATCTTTTAAGAGATGGGAAATGGGAAAAAAAATGTAACACCAAATGTTTATATAGTATTTACAAATATTCAGTGCAATTCACTTCCCAATATCATTTTATGCAAACGGGTCACAATTCTAACAGAGGGCAGTTGGAGTAAAACAGAAAATTGCACACAAACACCTACAATTGATGCGTGCAATAACTGTTCTTTTTTTTTTCATTAATATCTACTGTTTCCTGAAATAAATGGTCAGTTAATTATTCTGGATAATATCTCATTTTTCCCTTTCTCTTTAGTTTTTATGGGTAGTTTAATATTTGAGGGCATTTGTGAAGGATGCTATATGATTGAGATGTTTGATTGAGGGATCATTTTTAAACTAAAAGAAGGCTGTTACAAGTTTTCAGTGGATTTATTCATATAACAAAGAGAATAGAGATGTGCTTTGATATTCTCTTAGCTTTTTGAAAGGATTAATATAGTAGATATAAGAAACATTAATTCAAATTACCAAGGCAAACATTATTATAATATGTCTCACAGATTTACAGTCCATTAAACATAGCATCCAGCAATTTGATATGGAAAATTCACCCAACACATCCATGTTAAGGTTAAAAGGCCTAAAGGAGAAAGTAGAGGACAATGAAACATCAAAACAGAACTGGCAATGGGTCATTATAATATATGCAGCATGACTTTCTGAAATTAGCTATGTAAGAGAATAATTATTGGAACACAATATTTGTAGCATCCAATTCAACATATTGAGAATTATGGCTGAGGGGATAAAAGAACTGATAAAATGTCCCAAAGGATTTTTTTTTCCTCTGTTCTTTTTGCAAAAGAACTGAAAATGAGATATAGGCTTTTCAATGAGGCATTGGCTTCTGAAATATGCCGTGCAAGATTGGGATGTTACCAACAATGAGGGAGATGGGTGGATAAGAAATATGAAATATAAATAAACAAACTTGGCAGTAATTATTTGCATCCTGCAGCTTTAGCAACAGAAACTCCTTTGATAAAAGTGAATCAGAGAGTATTCAAGACTCTCCATAACATAAATGACATTAAAATTGAGTCCAAGATGGAAAATGTTAACAACTTTATATCATGACTTTGGAAGTACCAGGCCAATTTCTGATGGTGTAACCCTATCTAATTTGTTTTACACTGTAAGACCTTACTTAGGGTCTTTGAAAAATAGACCCAAGATTCAGAAGGCTCTTGATAAACATGAGCATTGGACCTGCTTCAAAAAGATGCAGTTCAATAGTAAGAAAAGTAAGGTCCTGCATTTTGATAGATAAAACTGAATGCATAGATACAGAATAGGTGGTATCTTGGTTAAACAGTACTAACTGTTGATAGAGTCATAGGTGCCCAAGTGGAGTATCACTTAAATATGAACCAGCAATGTCCTGATCTGGTGAACTCACTCAGAATGCAAAAACCCTAGAAAGTGTGCAGAGAAGAGCACCAAAGATGATAGGGAATCCAGGGGCTATATCATGTGATGAATAGTTGAAGGACATAGGAATGTCTAGATTATCAAAGAAAAGGTTGGGGGTGACATAATAGCTGTCTTCCAGTACTTGAGGAGCTATTATAAAGAAAAGGGGATTGACTTTTTTCCAAAGCACCTGAGAGCAGGACAAGATAAGGGAAAAGACAGAACCAATACAAGAGATTTTCTGACAGTGAGAACAATTAATGAATAGAATAGTTTGCCTCTTGGGGCTGTGGGTGCCTCATTGGAAGTTTCAAAAAGAAGAAGACCAACCATTTGACTTGGGTGGTATAAGACTCCTGCCTTGAGTAGGAAGTTAGTAGAAGGTTGAACCAGAAGAACTTCAAAATCCCTTCCAGCCCTATGATTCTATAGTTGCAATAGCTTCCAGGGTGCCCAATAAACTAATACTGAGGCAGGGCATAAAGTGAGACTTGGTTGTTAATAGTGAAATGAAGTGGGGATGGGATAAATGACCCAGGAGGATCCCACTTTCAACTCTGAATTTCTGAATTTTCTGAGCTGCAACAGGAAGCTCCAACTCAGGAAGCACAAAACCACAAACAACTGCTTGTAAATAGGTCTTGCAAGGCAGACAATGGGCATAACCACAAAAGCTAGAAGTTCAGCTTAGAAACAGCTCGGGGCCTAGCGATAACAGGATGTGCTGTGGTTTTCTTTTTGACGACAAACATGTAACCAATAAGAAATTAGCCATGATGAACAAGCTTGCATTGGTTTATAAAAACTGTGTGAAGGCTGTGAAACCCAGTTCAGATCTTGCAAGCTAGCATTGCTAGTTATCTGAACTTGGCCAATAAACTCTCCTATTTCTGCAAAGTCCAAGTCTCGTTATCTTTTCTGCTACAGGGCGGCAACCTTTGCATGCACAGGGTAGAAGGGCACTTGTGTTGGTGTTGTACATGTATAGGGGGCAGGGCACAAGCACAGGGGCATGCACGCATTGCAGTTTGGGGATTCGGTTACACACACGAATATTCATACATGCATTGTGCTTTTGTCACTTGGGCCGGAAAAGGTTAGCCATCACTGGCATATGGCATATATGAGACATAGACTAGAAATCTAAATTAACATTTCAATTGGATTAGTAGAACTCAATAAAATATGAATGTCACTTGGCCAAGAGTACAGAATCCCAGGAATAAGGGATTTAAGTTGCAAAAGACAGTTTCTGGCTATACTTTACAAAGTAATTCTAAACAGTGTTAGAATAAATATCCAGGTCCAATTCCAACCTGGGAGAAAAGTACTGGAGACAAAATGGAAGCTGGAGTCTGATTGGGTAAAGGGTCCATGTATTGATGAAGTGGAACCATCAAACACATGTGATTCTGGGTAGCTGACCATATGGAGTTGAGAGTGAGGGGTTTTTATATCTTCTCTTGAACTTGAGTTTCCTGTTTCTGTGCAAGAACATGTATTTGATTGGTGGTTGTAGGGGGTTGTAGCTGGCTCTGTAGGTTATCTGAGCTAAATTTGGTTGAAGCCTAGAGGGTGATGCAATGTACCCAGGAGATTGTGCAATGTGATGAGCTCTGCTGTTAGATGGTAGAGGGTTAATCCTGTTATGTCCTGACTGGTCATTCTAGGAGAAGGGTGGGTGCTAACTTTCTACAACTTTGAAATTCAACAAAGAAAGTAGTTCCCAAGAAAAGCAAAGGTCTCCCTTCTACTGAACGTAAATTTGTTGGAAGCTGAAAATATCCTTTGAGCTCAATGGATTAGAGTAGGTTATTAGTACAAAATATTTCCTACTGATCAGTTAAACTTGTTATTATACATATAGAACAACTTTTATTTCTATCAGCAGGATTGGATGTTTACAATCTGTATTGAATTAAAGAGCAAGCAGCACTAACCCTTTTTGTTGTGATTCCAGAGAAACATTAGCAAAAGAAGAGATCAAAGTCTGTATTGAATCGTCTTCCTTTTCCCACGTTGTAAAAATATTTTAAGAATTCACCCCAATCGTCTTGGTGAATCAAAATATACAGAATGGTGCAATTCAAATAGTAAATAATAGCAGTGAGAAAAACAAGATTCAAGATGGGTTCTCATCCCAGAAACTACCTGGGCATTTTTTGGGGTTTAGTATATAATGCAAATACTACCAAATCAAATTGATTCATTGATGATTGAATGTATAGTAGGTTAATTACCTGAACGTACATAGCAGTTTGCTCCTTATTAACAAACTGTATAGAATTTTTTAAAAGCGGGGTGGGTGGGGAATGCTCTCCTATGAAATCTAAAGCACTTCTTCCTTCCCTACTCTGCTGTTTATATATCTTGGGATTACAATTGTTTTATTAACGTGTTGATTTAGACATTTGAGGAGTTTCAGTTCATACATCCGGAAAGCTCCAGGCTCTGAAACGCAATTCTAAGCGTTTAGCAGACAAGGAGCAAGAAAAGTGCTTGGGTTTTATTGATTACTTCACAGCTCTTTCTGGTGAAACCCTGTTTGTTTCATTTCTTTCGACATAAAAATATAGTATTAATCGCTTTGTTTTTTAAAATAAATGTGTGATGTTATCGTAGTTACATTCTGACTTCTATTTTATGCTTAATATTTATTTTTTTTCACAGCCCTAAGCACACAAAAGAAAATTCGAAAAACACATCTGTAGAAACTTTAACCATTGGTAAAACTGGAGATGGAAAAGCGGAGAAAAGGAACTACATTATCCAGCATGCCAAATGACACCTACTTCCGGCATTCTCACGTGATTATTTCCAGTATCGTTATGGCGGAAACTGCGGAAAAGGTAAAACGTATACGTGGAGCAAGCTAGTTATTATAAACTATCTAGAGAATACTGAAGAGTTTCGAAAATGATTATAAAACGGAAATTTTGGAGATATATGCTTTTTGTACGTTTATGACGTTGGTAAAATAAAGTAGAAATCCAGCGGGATCGCTGAGTGAACAAATGATAAAGGATTGGGAAGAGGAAATTGCTATTACCGTATATATTAGAAAGACCCTAATAATGGAGAAAAGATAAAAACGGGGAACTTGAAGAAAATAAAATATTTCCTTGTTTATAAGATGGGGAAGAGTTTAAAGAAAGTATTAAGTGAAAATCATGCGCGTTTTCATTTTGGATTGCAGAATACCGCAGTAACACAATAATTAATTAACTTGCTCTATGACTGTAATTCCTTCTTATAGATTGAGCTATAAAAGTATTAAGGTTTTTGGACAAGAATTTCCTTAACTTTAATGGACTGTTTTATGAACTTTAGTTGCGACAATCTTAAATTATGGTCTGTGCAGTCTCCAGGCCACACTTGGAAAACTGCATTCAGTTTTGTTTTGCACTGCACGAGGTAAAAAAGATGTTGAGACTCTAGAAAGAGCGAGAAAGATTCTCCAAAGCACCTGAGGGCAGAACAAGAAGCAGTGGGTAGAAACTAATCAAGGAGAGAAACAATTTAGAACTAAGGAGAACTTTCCTGAGAGTTAGAACAATTAATCAGTGGAACAACTTGCCTCCAGAAGTTGTGAATGCACCAACATTGGAATTTTTTAAGATGTTGGATAATCATTTGTCTGAAGTGGTGTAGGGTTTCCTGCCTAAGCACGGGGTTGTACTAGAAGACTTCCAAGGTCCCTTCCAACTTTGTTAGTCTATTCTATTCTATATGGTCACATTCAATCTCCAAAGGCTTTTGAAAGGAATTTTAATATAGTGCCTGTCTGCAACACCTTAAAGCAAGCGCATGCACTTCTAGGAAAATATAAAATTGTTTTAAGAAGTTTAGGTAGGTTTTGTGTTCACCTTTTGGCATAACCCTACTAAACAATAAATGTTCTGATTTAGTCTTTTCATTAAACCAAATCTTGTTTAACTATTTGTTGAATTGAGTTGTAAGTAACAGGTCAAGACAATGTATAAACTATAGTTTAAAACTACAGTGTCTGGTTTTGCACATCCTACGTAATTATGTTAAGTAAGTAATGGTTGTAATTTTAATCAAATGTTCATAAATTTCCAATGGATCAATAAAAGTTTATAAACTGAAAGTTAGCTTACTCTCTTTTAACTTATGTGGAGGAACAAGAATATTTCAGAGCTCATTTGCTTGACTGACTCCTGAACTGAATTTTATATTTATTACATTTGCTTTGTATAGGCAATAAGTTATAAAAAAGAAACCTAAACAGAATCAAGAAATGCAAAAAGGCAAAATTTTAGCACCTGTTTAAACCTTCTATATTTTTGCTTAATTTTATATTGGTAATACAGTACTTTAGAAATTATAGTAGTTGTAAGATTGAAATAAATCTTATTTACATCCTTTAGGTTTTACTCTAAAAACTGAACTTGAATTTTATAGTTTCTATTAATTATATTAAATATTTCTAATTATGTGGAAATAAGCATGTTGAAATTTTTAAAAATAATTTATTTTAATTCATTGATTAAAATTCCATTAAATAAGTTTATGAGGCAAAATTAATATTAGTAAAATAAATATTGTCCTTTGTGTTTAGCGAGGTATTCTAATATTAGTTTCATATAATGACTCTCAGTTGAAACAATATTGGGAAATTTATTTAGGAAAAACGAGCGCACCAAGGATTTCATTAAAATGCAATTTCCACTTGATGATTGTAATCTCAATTTAGTTAATGAAATTCTTGTTGGTTTTAATTTAATTAATTTACTGGAATTGCAAAAATAACATTGACTTTATATTTTATTAGTCATAAGTGTTGGTAAGTTATATGTATTGATGTGATGGCAAGTACTTGGCTTGACATAAAGTTGAAAAGGTATTTCTGTAGAGTGTCATTAGGTGTCATTAGGCTTTGTTGTGGCAGAGACTGGGTTGAAACTGAGAGATTAGATTTTAATACTGACATTTTTTACTAAATTCTCTGAAGAACATCTACAATTGTAGGTGGGAAAACCTTTTTTTTTTTTTACAAAGAAAACATTGACAGAAGCCAGAGTAGTCACTATAAACCAACTGTTGTATAATAATTACTTCAAGAACTTTTCTCAGTTTGAAACTAAATTTGGACATAGTTCACAAGAAGACTGTCACAAACATTCTTTGATAGCCCATGATGGGCCAGATGTCTTGGCTGCTACAGCCAATTTCAAATTCTTAGCTCATATTAACTTTAGGTAATGTGATTTATTTTGATACTGTATTTTACTGGTGCTTATTTGGGATAGATTTACGTTTTATAAACATAAAATCTTTCAAATTATCCAGATATATTTTGATTAAAACAATAACAATTTTGAAAATAAGATGACAGTAATATAAATACTTCAAGGTAGTCTATAATCCATAAATATTTACAGATGAAAATATTTCCATCTTCCTAGAATTTTTTCTAATTACTAGTTCCTTACATTGTCCATACATTTACACAGTTCAAGCCTTTTACACAGTCATTAACATGGCCTTGTATATTGATGTACAATTGTGGGTATTCCCACTTTTTTTATGCCTCCCCTCCCCCTGAGTAATTTAAGAAAATTCAGTAGTGGCAGTAATTTGTGTAAAACTTTTACTAAAATGAGGCAGAAAAAATTAAGGACATAAAGTTATTTGGATCAAGAAATAAAATTCGGATTCATTAGATAGCTAGAATTCATTCGCCCCTTCATCCTGCAAGGTTAGTGTATAAATCATGATGTTTATAAATAATCTATGTAACATCTTTTAGTATATACTGTAATTGTGATTCCTTCACCATCTTGTACCTGATTAAGTTGAGCTTTGAATTTCATAATGAGAGCATTCTTATTTAAAAAAAATGACTACCGCATGAGTATTGGCTATAGGTTAACTGTTCCAAATTCGCTTTGTGGCATAAATGTAGTCCTATGATGTAGCAATTATAGTCAGACTCTGCTGCAATTTTTCATCTTATTGTCAAAACATTACCTCATATGTTTTCTGAAGCTTTCTCTTCTTATGAAGCCTTCATTTCTATTGTTTGCTGCTGTTAAAATACTTAAATTCAGTGTCAGCATATTAGATGTAATCTTTTATTGCTATTGATAATTGTGAATAAGTTAAGTAAATCTTCATTTTGCTGACCTCTTGAAGGAAGTGTGGTATCTGCAGATTTTGTTACTGGACAGGTGAGAGATTTTCAATGTAAGACCAAAAATAATACTGATTTTAATTTTACTTGCTTTCTGAGTTCCTTTTGAGCAACTTTAAATTCCTTAAGATTTGAAAGACATCCTGTAAATTCTACATTCTACTGTAAAGAAAAAATACTTGCTTACATAATCCATAAAAGCAAAACATTTAAAGATATGTTTATAATTAATGGCAGAAATAGAGCCAATTTTATAATGAATGGGATACATTTTTGTTTAAAATTTGGTTGTAACAAACATGCAATTTTTAAAGTTTGAGTTTTGAGTTTATTCACATTTCTACCCCGCACCCATCTCCACACAGGGACTCGGGGCGGTGCACAGGGAATTTAAAAATAAATACAATATATACAACATACATGCCCTTATTAAAATTAAATTAAATAAATCCGCCC
>JAPKID020006903.1:0-10464 GCA_026931265.2 Tropidonophis doriae | reverse complement strand
AATAAATAAATAAATAAATAAATAAATAAATAAATAAACAAACAAACAAACAAACAAACAAACAAATAAATAAATATGGGCGGTAAGTATAAAAAAGGTTGACTACTCCTATTCTAGAGTCACACTTAGGGCAGCAATCTAGTTTCAAGCACCCTTGCCTGATGGCTAGTTTCTGCCCACCATCTGAATAGACCCAAATAGTTCATATGGTAAGGATAAACTGTGATAGTGGAATTCTAAAGCCATCATTCTGAGATTTGTTTTGAAGTTTTTTATTTTTTATTTATATTTTTACAAACATATTAATGTGTGTACAGTGTGGCACCTGAGTGTCATACATTCTAATACAAATAAAACTAACAGCATTAGTCATACTTTCAACCAACATATATTTCTAATAGTAATACATATTTTTACATAGGTTCAATCTGTCATTATTCGATTATTCCATGTTTTCTCTTATTATTGTTCTCATTTTATTATATAAGTGTATACACTAATATTCCCCTTTTGTCTTATTTCTATTTCTTATTCTAACTTTTAATCATGTCATCCATTGTTAAAAAAACATTTCTTTCTATCCTACCTAATTTCTAATCATGTCACCTACCTATAAAAAAAAAGGAACTAGAGAGGAAAATCAAATCAATTCAAAAAAATGAAAAATAATCTATCTATCATCATTTTCCCACTTCAATTCTTTAATTGTTATGCTTTTTTTCTTTTTGGTTTGTCTCCCATATTCCTCTCTGGGTTCTTTATCACTTTCTACATCTGCTTCTTGGCTGTTCAATATGAGTATTTTCCTACCTCTACCCTCCTCCACTGCCTAGTTTCCAGGATTTCTGCCCATGCTTCTATCTCCCTTTCAAAGGTATCTTCCTGTATCCCCAATTCTCTTTTCGGCTCTCTTAATATATTTCCCCCCTGGTTTAATTAATCAACCACTGATATTTTCTTTGTTCCTTGTCTTCTTCTGGCTCTTCATCTCAGTCTTTTCCTGCATTTGTATTATCAGCTGCTCCCTTTCCTGGGTGTCTTGGTCTTTGTTCATCATCCTTTGTATAGCATTTTCCATTTTTTTCCATTATCTCCTTAAATCCTTTCTCCATAATGTCCTTTGTGTTTTGGAAAAATAACGCCACCTCCTTCCATGTTTCATTTGGTTCTTCCTTATACAGCATCTTATTTTGTTTTAAAAAATAAATTCCACTTTTGTTCAACAATCCAATAATTATTTATTCAGTCCTTAGGTTGCCCTTCAATGGGTGCACTAATCACAGTTCTTTATTTCCCAAAGGTAAACAATAAATTCCATTTGAATAATCCCAGAGGTTATTAGAAGTCTTTCAGGGGTTCCTTTAATTAAGTAGCTTGCTTATTTTCGTATTTAACTCTCCAGTAGTCCTGGGGTAGTTGGAAATAATCCAGTAAATATTTTCATAGTCCATCTCATACATATTTCCAGGCTTGTAGGGTTTCCTTTTGTCAGCAGATGAGAGTCTCAGCTTAAATTTCAGTATTACCACTGGGCAATTGTCATTTTAGTTATAAATCAATTATAAAAGCAGAATAAGTTTTATAGGTAAATAATTCCAGCATTTTAAAATACCTTCCCAGTACCACGTCTTTCCAATTTAAGAGTCCAATTTTCTATACATTTCAAAATTTATTATTTTTCTCTCTAGTGTCTTCCTTTTCCTGTCTGGTATTTATCAGAATGCTTAGACTCTGCTTTAATAAATAATTCTGAGCAAATAGTTCCGAATTATTCCTTGAGGTTAAGTTTAAGGCAAAAACTCTCCCCCAGTTCCGGTCACTGTTCACCTACTGTGCTCCAACATCAGTCTTAGTTGCTGTTTTTCGGTTGTTACAGCTTTGTGGCAGCCATCTTTAGGCAGTCTCTTCTCCTTGCTGTGGCTGAGCGGGAAAAAGAGCCCCAGGTCAGACAGGAGAGCTGTGACTCTCCTTAACCTCACAGGGCACCCCCTCTTTGCTTCACTATCCCTGCAGGTGGCTTTGACGCCTCTTGGAGCCTACCAGCAAGAGGAAGTCAGCATAGGGAACGCGGAGACTTGTTCCCTGTGTCTGATATTACCACGACGTCAACCGGATGTCATCTCTGAGGTATTTTTTTAGAATTAATATTCTAGAGATGGCACAGCCATTTCTCCAAGATATTTTTTTAATTGCTCTACTGAGCAGAGGTTTGGTCTTGGTATCTTAAGAGGCTTTAAGGGGGCCCTCTGCGGTTTCTAATTGTATGAAATACTGAATGCATTCTATGACATATGTCCTTTCATCACATGAAGAAGCATAATTGGGTTTGGACAAGATCAGGGTTGATTTCCCTCCAGAGGTGATAGGTGTTCCATCACTGGAAGTTTTTAAGAACAGATTGGACAGCCATTAGTCTGAACCCCGGAAGAGGAACAGGTGACGCTGCACATGCCAGGTGACATGGCTCCACGTGCCACTTTGGGCACGCATGCCATAGGTTAGCCCTCACGGGTATAGGATCTCCTGTTTCAATAGCAGGTTGGACTAGAGGACCTCCAAGGTCCCTTCCAACTCTGTTATTCTGTCAAGATTTTGTGTGACTGTAGGCAGCCAGTTTGAGCAAACTCAATCAGTTCATATACCATACAAAGTCATATAATAGTATGATTTGTTCAGAACATATAGACCCCTACTTACAACCATTCATTTAATGACTGTCTGAAGTTACAACAATACTGAAAGAAAATGACTTATGACCATTTTTAACACTTAATAAACACTGTGGTATCTCCAGGGTGATGTGGTCAAAATTCAGAAGCTTAGCAACTGACTCATATTTATGACGGTTGCACTGTCCCAGGGTCATAAGATCACTTTTTATAACCTTTTGTCAAGCAAAGCCAATGGGGAAACCATATTCACTTAACAACTGAAGTTACTAACTTAATAACTGTAGTAATTCACTTAACAACTGTGGCAAGAAAGGTTGTAAAATGTGGCAAAACTCATTTATGCAACTTATATAAAACATTATTAAGGGTTCCCTTTGAAATATTTCTAATATTCAAGCCCAGGTTTAAACCTAATAATTGTCAATATTAGGAAAAGAAACAATAACAACATAAATCCAAATACTGTAGTTTATTTTAGCATTATACTTTACACCTATGGCTTTACAGTTCATTTTATCAATTTGCTTTTTCAGATTGCATTTACTTCAATGTTGGGTTGAGCAAAACTTTAAATAAGGGATTTGGCCTTTGTATATTTAATTCTGTAATAAATAAGCTGCTCCAGGAACAAGGTAGATAAAAACCAGTCTGTTCAATGGAGGGGTCTTTGATTGCCCATTTCTCAATTCGTCCACAATAAGAGGAGAGTGAAATCTCCATATATACTATGCAGTGGAAGATTTCCTCCCAAAGACACATTTCAAAAATAAATATTTATTTGGCCATAAAAAAGAGCCAAACTGTTACTTTTTAATCTTTATATTTAACGAGTATTTGGATTGATAATTTTTTAAAATAACATTATCTCTGGCTGACTGGCTGGGATATTCTGAAAGTAGAAGTCCATGGGTCTTGAAGTTGTCATGGCTGGAGAACCCTGGTGTAGAAGATGCACTGCAATTCCAGAGGCAGGAAAAATTAAAAATATGCTGGCATTACAAAATTCCTAACGTGTCAAAAAGGTATCTTGGCTCTGCAGTGGTGGGATTCAACATTTTTTACTCTCATTTCTGTGGGTGTGGCTTGATGGGCGTGGAAGGGGAAGGATACTGCAAATCCACACTCCCTCCCCACCCCACCAACCTGCTTTCTAGCTCAGTTCTCCTGTGCAGGACAACAAAAGAAGACACAGCTGATCAACTGGGACTCGGGAGACAGCAAATAGATTGGGAGCGAGGCCAGCCAGAGGTGGTATTTGCCAGTTCTCATGAACTATTCAAAATTTCCACTATTGGTTCACTAGAACTGGCTGAATACCACCTCTGCTTTGCCTTCATGTAGCTCTTCTTCAATTCTACAAACCTCTCGGCTCATTTCTTTTTCTCATTTGCTTCAAACTCAGGAGGAGCTACTGAGTATTGCTGATTGCAAACACAATACATTTTCCTTACATCTTGCAAAAAGCCTTTTCCTGAGTTTCTGTGATAATGACTAAGGGAGCAAAAATGCCTTGAATTTTCCACCTGTTATCTGTTTCTATATGCAGTGTTAATCCCTGGAGACGATGGCAGCACAAAAGTCTATGGAAGCAGTTAGGAATAAGAAGAAAAAAAAGAATTGTTTTAAAAGAAAGTATGCTTGGGAAAGAGAACTTTGCAAGAATATTTTGTTTTTATAGACTATATAGCACACCTGGACTATTTTTTTCCAGACGTTCTTCTGAATGTGATTAATGAAGTTTAGCTATTTACAGCGGATCGTTTGCAAGGGAGGCTTCCAGACTTAGCAATTCTGTCATCCCTTCCTATGCTTTCTGTAACTACTTCTCCGCCAGCCATTTCTTTTGCTTATCGCCAGCCTTGGTTTCTCCTTTGCCTTTCCAATATGCCCAGCCATCTCTATGTAGTGGTGCAATTCTGCTGACCATTAGCCTGTGAAGAAGCCCATGTTTTTGAAATCCAGGCGAGATTCTCACCCCGTGCGGGTGGCTTCTGACCCTTCATTTGGAAAGAGGTTTTTCCACCAGGTGGCATGAAGACCTTTTCGGAAGTGTTGGGAGATGAGTCTTCAGGGGGTTCTGCTGGCTCACCAATATCTGGATGCATGCGGCCGTGCTTCACGAGGTGAGATATCTGGCTGAACCTCTGCCCACAGACCACACAAGCATAGGGCTTCTCGCCAGTGTGGGTCCGTTCGTGCTGCACCAGGGTGGACCTGTCACTGAAACGCTTGGAGCAGACTGAGCAAGGATAAGGGCGTTCCCCAGTGTGTATTCGCTGATGGATGGTGAGATTGGAGCTGTGGCAGAAGGACTTGCCACAGACAAAGCATTTGTATGGCTTATTACCTGTGTGGATCTTGCGATGAGTCCGAAGGTTGCAACTTTGCGAAAAAGCCTTCCCGCAGTCGGGACACTGATAGGGCCGTTCTCCGCTATGCGTCCGCAGATGGATGTGTAAGTTGCTTGGATGTCTGAAAGACTTTTCACACAATGTGCAGGCATATGGTTTCTCCCGGGTATGGACGTACCGGTGTTGGCGCAGGTCAAATCTCTGCTTGAAGGACCGCCCGCAATCCTGGCACGTGAGATCGGAAACCACAGTGGCACTGAAAGGAGGATTCCACGTGGTGACTGGGAGAGAGGATTCACGGACTTTTACTTCCAGAGATGCCACCTGATGCTCTTTGTCCTGGGCAATCTTCTTACCCAACAGGGTTTCCTTGGTCGGCATGGGTGGCTCAGTCAGAACCTCAGATTTCTTCTTCTTTTTGGGGTGCTGCCCTACTGATGCAGTTGGCTTCTTCAGCTGCGATGACTTAGCACCCTGAGGGACCAGAGACTTCTTTTGTTTACCAGATTTGGCAGTCAAAATTTGGCTTCCCAATTCCTTTTTTCCAGAGCTTTCCTGCAGCAATGAGGGTTGAGGCCTACCTTTTGTGGAAGCCATCTCCTCTGCTCTAGATGGCTGGTGCTTCTTTCGTTTGGAAGATTTGTGCTTTGAGGAAATCAACGGCTTTTTTAGGGGGAGGGTACTAGCTGGGGGCACTGATGCGGCAGCCTCTTTGATAGAGTTAGAAGATGGCTCTTTGACAAGTGTTTCCCCTAGACCCACACTCTCCTGAGGTACTTCCATTGCGAACGCTTGTACCTTAACTGTCTTTGTGGCTCTCTTTAAAAAAGAACGTTTTTCCACCCCTTGGATAACAGTTGGTGACAGTGGGTTTCCTGCAAGGGAAAGAAGGAAGAGCAGTTGCTTTTAAAGAGACTGAAGAGGTTACCTCCCTTCCCCCGCTCCCAGCTCCGTTATTTAACTGGGAAATAGGCTTAAGGAAAGGAGGTAAGGAAATCCAAAGTGCATGTTGCTGTCAGTAGTGGGTTACGACCGGTACGCCCCAGTGACAGGCGTACCGGTGCCTGCTGGGAGGACTAGGTACCATTCCAGTACGGTGCTCCAGAGGGCCCACCCGCCCCCACTCCTTACCGGTATTTGAAGTTTTGGGGGCTTCCACGCAGGCACACGGAGTGCACGACGCCTGCGCGACGCTCCGCCGAGCAGCTGGAGTGTTGCGGAGGCGTCGTGGAGCATCGCGGGCGGTAAGTATGCATGCGCACGCTGCGCTTATTCATGTGGTGGGCGGCCGGCCCTGTTGCACTGCACCGGTTGCAACGGGATCTGGAACCCACCACTGGTTGCTGCGATAGGCATTGCTTTGACTTATAGAAAAATAACAAGGGTGTACTTTTCCTCTTCTTTCTTTGAGAGGTATTCTCTGAAAGCTGATGGTACAGGGTTGGCTGGATGGAGGAGGGGAGGAAACATGGCTTTTAAAAAAGGTTAAAGATGTGTTAGGTTCCGGGTAAATCTTCTATGTCTATTCGTCTCTTTGGGGATGAAAAAGTAGAAAATATATTGGTGCAAATTTTGTTGTCAGATTTTGGGAGTATAATCTGGATGTGTTCTAAGGTTGCGAACTGGGTCTGGGGCTCCACCAGTGGGTTGTTTATCCCTAAGTACATGGATAGCTCTCTCAATAATAGTGGGCCAAAACCACTCAAATGGCACCCTTGATTGTGCTATTGATTGTGCATATTTCTTTTATGAAATATGTTCAAAAGGGATGAAGTTTTGATCATAGAGTTGTGCCCGCTATCTTAACATCTTCGACCCTCTCCTGCAGGCATCCCTGAAGAATTTGCATGCACATACCACCCCACCCCACCCCGCTCCAAGTAAGTTAAATTATAAATGCTGCTGCTAAGGGGCACAGTCAATCAGTGACTAAGTACGCTGAGCTTGTCGATCAGAAAGGTCAGCAGTTCAGTGGTTCAAATCCCTACTGCCATGTAATGGAGTAAGCTGCCGTTACTTGTTCCAGGTTCTGCCAGCCTAACAGTTCGGAAGCATGTAAAAATGCAAGTAGAAAAATAGGGATCACCTTTGGTGGGAAGGTAACAGCGTTCCATGTGCCTTCGTCATTTAGTCATGCCAGCCACATGACCACAGAGACGTCTTTGGAAAGCTCTGGCTCTTCGGCTTTGAAATGGAGATGAGCACCGCCCCCTAGAGCTGGGAACGTCTAGCACACATGTTCAAGGGGAACCTTTACCTTTACCTTATTCTCTCTTACTACTCGTACCATCAAATTTTCTTCATAAGCAAATTTTAGGCCTTTGGAGGGAAGGTAACAGTGTTTCGTGTGCCTTCAGCGTTTAGTCATGCCGGCCACATGACGATGGCGACATCTTCAGACAATGCTGGCTCTTCGGCTTTGAAATGGAGATGAGCACCACCCCCTGAATTCGGGAATGACTAGCACATATGTGTGAGGGGAACTTTATCTTTACCTAATTTCTCCTGCTAATACCAAAACAAACAGGGCTTATTAATATGAATGTCTATATGTTTGTGTGTGTATTGTAAAAATTAGGCTGTAAAGAACTAGGCAACAGGTTAGGTGGATCATAATTCAGTCTTCTTCCTTACCTATGAATAGATCTTTTGGAGAATTGATAGTATTATTCTGAAAATACAATTCTCCCCCTTGCTGTATCCGGGTGATTATCTCGGGTTTCTCGGAGGGAATTCCTACCCAAGAGAAAGAAGTGTAAGAGAAAGGAGCATAACCAAAGAAATTGGTTTTCCAATTTCTCAGTGAAAAATTTTGAAAGTCAGGTCAAACACAGAGGCATCATATTAAACATTAAAAACAGAGAGGAGAAGGGAGAGTTGATCTAGACCAGAACAAGAGATAAATAAGGATACACCAATGTCAGTCTTATTCTCTTTCCCTTGAATGTCCCTGATTAACTTGTCCAAACCTATACAGGGCCAGTTCAGCATAGTAGTGAAGGTGGTGGAACAGGGGCAGGCAGACCCAGTTCAAGCCCAGCTTCAACTCCAGAAGTTCACTAGATGGCTTTGGGTCCGTCACTCACTCTTAGGCCAATCTAACTTCCAGGGTTAGATTTTGCTATGTATAGGTAATCCTCGAATTACAATGATTTGTTTAGTGATTTTAAAATGACAAAAGTACTGAAAAAAAGTAATTTATAATCAGTCCTCACAACAACGACTGTCGCAGCATCCCCAAGGTCATGTGAGCAAAATTTGGATGTTTGGCATGTATTTAACGAAAGTTGCAGAATCCTGGGGTCACATGAACCTGATCATTTTTGACCTTCCCAGCCCCTTCCAGCAAGCAAAGTCAATGAGGGAGACCAGATTCACTTAATGATGTCACAGTTCATTTAACTGCAGTGATTTGCTTAACAACTGTGGCAAAAAAAAAAAGATTGCAAAATTGGGAACAACTCACTTAACAACTTGCTTACCAATGGAAATTCGGGTCTCAATTGAGGTCATAAATTGAGGGCTACCTATATATCACCTTGATGGGTTGCTAACCAGTTTATTAGCAGTTGGCTCGTGCATGCACAGAAGCATCCGGAAGGTGGACAGAGCCTCCCGCTGCTGCCACTACTGGTTTGGCTGAACTGGGCTGAACCGGGAGCAACCCACCACTGCTTTGAACTCCTGAATGAAAGGCAGTGTATGAACCAAATAAATAAACACATTCAGACAATAACATTATGCTGGAGAGGAGACAACCATAATTTCCCCAAGACTTCCAGAGTCCTGCTAATCTAATGTTCCAAGATACATGTCCTCCAAATGTTGTGGATTACAAATTTGGGTCCTTGATCAGAAGCATTAGAAGCAAGATTCATCATGGAACTAGAAAAGCATTGTTCCTGAATTGCCACGAAAACAATGAAGGCTGAAGAAAACTGGCTGATCCTTACCCAGAGTGGACACATTCTGAAAGTTCTCAAGCGTGACATCATCATACAGTGCTCGTTGCTCCTCGGTTAGCAAAGCCCACTCTTCATTGGAGAACTTCACCTCAATGTCTTTGAGCGGCACTGGTGGCTTTTGGGTGATGGAGAAAGGGGATGAAAGAGACACATTCAAAAATCAGATGAGGAAAAAAAGAGAAGCCCAAATAGATGAATCCCCAAATACACTAATTGGAAAGCTTTCAAGAACCCTTTAATCCCTTCAGTCAGCTCTTTCAGCATAACTATTGCTAGAGGAAAGAGGGATTCCATTACGAGCTGGGATTTTGCAAGAATGCTGCTGCTTGGAAAGATAATTTTATTTGAGAGCATAAAAGATGGCACTCAAAGGCAGACTACAAGTACAGAAGCTGATAATGTTTACAGGAAAGCTGGTCCTTTGTGAGGGGTGTGTGAATGTGTTCTTTGTGATGTTTAATTTGGTGGATGTGCAGCTCTGGAAGTGAAATGTTTTATTCGACTTTTATTTTCAGATCTTTTCTTTGATAAGTGCTGAGTTTGGGCACCACCTCTGTGTACCCAGGGAAACTATATTGTGAAAGGACTTTCCCTGTCTGCTATGATTTACTTAGGTTAATTAATTTAGCCTGGTCATTACTGTAATTATTGATGGAGGAAGTGGCTTAGTGATGTTTGCAATTTGTATTAACTTTGTGTGCCACATAATTTTATAATTTCTATTATTTGCTGGTTGTGCTAATGATTAAAAGGAAGGATAGAGGCAGTGCAGGAATAAATTTAATTTCTGATTTAAATTTCTTCCAACACTGTGGAATTCAAATGATGTCCCCATTTTACGTTGACTCTGACTCCAGTACCGTGATGGAATGTGCAACTGAAGAAGGCGGGATAATTACGTTTAATTATCTACAAGTCTCAACAGTTGTCAAAATTAGACACCTCTTTTCTAGAATCTCTCAGGCTTTATTTACTTATTTGTTTAGTTAAATTTATTTGCTGCTTATTTCACCATGGGGCCACTCTAGGCAGTTTACAAAAATAAAAACACAGAAATGAAAAGAAGTGTAAACATAACTGTAGTAAAGTAATGGAACAATAGAATAAACAATGAAAAAAGAAACAATGATACTGTCTATCTCTTAGGTTAGAAGGTTATAGCTGTTGTGTGGCAAGATTTTGTCTATCACATATAACAATATCAATTTCTTGTCTATTAGGTAAAACAATATCCTTTATATCGAACTAAAGAACTGGATTCAATTGGATTTCATTGTTTCATCTTAGGCCTGACAAGTGCTTACAGCTTATATATATATAATTGTTCCACAACACCCTGTTAGGGCCTCAGTTAAGGGAGGAAGCATACTGTTTCCTTTTCTGCCTTTCGGCTCATCAACAGAGACCATCTAGACAGAAAGCCATGAGTTCCGTTGTGTGATTTTTTAAATATGTGTGTTAGTTTTATGAGCTGAT
>JAPKID020006902.1:0-10464 GCA_026931265.2 Tropidonophis doriae | reverse complement strand
CTTAGTCTCATAAGATTTGGAATACACCAACTAGGGTTTATATACCCTTGTAGGGAAAACCTGATCTGATGTTGGGGTGGGGAGGGGGAGAGAGTATGTTTGAATTTTAGCACAAATTCAGACAACAAGGTGGAACATGATAAGTTGCCCATTTCTTGCATGCTAGAGATGGCAGAATTGGCCTAGACTTCAGTCACTATTCCTTCAGTCAGCAGTCATTCTTGTCACCTGCCCTGATTTACTGATGTTGATTTGAGTTTCAAGGACAATGAATGAATGTGGGTGCTTTGTGTTAAAGGCATATTCACATGCTGGAATGGACAATAAAATGTTTTGAGACAAACGCTGCACAAAACCATACTATTTTCTTTTGGATAATATTTCTTACCAAAGTGTGCAATGAAAAAGTGAGCAGTAATCCCACCAAGCATCAAATTGATCTTAATCTAGATGACAATATATAACAACTATACAGTTGAGTCTCCAAATTAAGCAGATACTTATTATCATGACCTTTTAAATGCATAGATTGCCTCCCAGGGATGTGTTTTCAAGCTTTCTAACTGCACTAGAATGCATCCTGTTACATACAATACACTTCTTGCTTCGGCTAACTCTGAGGTCAAATCTATCAGATCAAAATGAACTTCATTGACCTCCATAATGAAATTCATTCTATATGCTACGCTGTCAAGTAAGATGCTTAATAATTTAACTAAAACCCTGAGCAGTCTAGAATATACCTCTAGGCTTTGCTTAATAAATTCATCATAGACTGTTCATCCAATGCCAATTAAAGTTACTTAACTGGATCACTATAGAAAAGTCTTGGAAAAATCTAAGAATGTTTCTTTAAGAAGTTACACATGACAAGAATAGGAAGGGGCTTCTCAGCCCCCCAACTGATTCTCTTTATATTTTGAGATGTGTTAAGGCTTTGATGATTTAAAAAGTCAAGATTAGAAGGGAGGAATGAATCACTCTAATAATATATATATATCAATGGTGGGATATGGCCGGTACACCCCGGTACGAGTGTACCGGTGCCTGCTGGGAGAACCCTGTACCGGTATGGTGTTCTGGAGGGCCCTCTCTCCCTCCTTACTTCTATTTGAGCCGACTGGGGTATTTGCACACATGCATAAAGCATACGGTGCCTGCGCGACACTCTGCCAAGCAGCTGGAGCATCGTGGGCAGTGGGTACGCATGTGCTCGCTGTGCACATTCATGTGGTGGACACCCAGCCCCATTGCAGCGTACTGGTTGTAACGGGAGCCAGAACCCACCAGATATATATATATATATATATATATGTGGGGTGTGTGTGTGTGTATCTGCATATTCACGAAACCCAATAGTTGCAGTAGAATTGAAAGAAATCTTAGAATTGAAATTTGTTGCAGCTAGAGTTTGTTAAGAGATTGCAATATAGCTGAATCTCATTTTGATGAATTTGTATCTCTGACAAGTACATAGAAGGCTGCTGCACTTAAAGAACCAGAAAGTAGGATCTACAGAGATAATAGGGCAAATTGGCAGATATCCACTGCTACCTGTAGTTGCTACTGCTGCTAGACAAAATCAATGAAGAAGGTCTTGAAGAAATCCCTTGACCCCTTTGCTCAGAGCTGCCTCAACACAGAGATTACAGTTAGCATTCTATATTGAAGAAACATTTACATGCTATTAAACAGCAATGAATTCAACTTGAAACTTGATTTTCATGCAATTATTTCTCTTTCCAAAGTTTTCCGGAGTGACTGATATAACTGTGTAAAATAGTGAATTTATATTCTTTTATGTCAGTGGAAATTCTACTATTCTGCTTTGAATATTGAATTACTAATTTTGGGGTTGCAAAACAATAAACCTGAATAGCCCTATCACTTGTGTATTGTTGTGCAGGAAGAATACTCAGCATCTAAAGCAGTAAAACATACAAAGAAGTGAACAATATTTAAAAAAAATACTTTTAACAATTTTCAAAATGGTTCAGGAAAAAGGAAACGTGTCATCACAAATTGCCACTCTGTCAGATGCATGATCTAATAGATGTTCAATGGTCCATACCAATACAATACACATGCTGCTTTGGATAGTGGAAAGCATGACAATAAGTTTCCTTTCTTTGCTATGCCAAAATACTGTAGCATTAGACAAAATTACAGTTATGCTCAACAGATACACTAAATGCACTCAACATCTATCTAGTTGTTACCCCCGCACTACAGAAAAAAGCAAGCAAAAATAGAAAACGTCTTAACTTACAGGCATGAAAATATTCTTCCAAATCCATAACCCAACTCTGAGTATTATTGCAGGAAGTGGGGGATTTTAGAAGCCTCACCCATTTTATAAGACTGAGAAAAAATAAAAATAGGGAAATGCTAGTCAGTTCAGCTGATATAGGTCAGCAATGATTTCACTGTGCTTATGGCCAGCTTCCCGGATTTAGTTCCCAAATGGTTTACCTTGAGTGCTTCCCACACTCCTACTACTGTGTTCATCTGCTCATACAGGAAATCAATGAGTAAAAGAGACTTCATTCTGAAGAATAAGTGGGGAAAAAACCCTCACGGACAAAGATGCTTTCTCCACCCCCCACCACAAATTTTGTGGCGTACCTCCACACAAATAGGCTGTACCAATTTGAAGGTAGCTATGGGCTTCTTTGAACCCCAAATGCCGCAGTAATGAACAACTGAGGAAATTTCTTTCTGGACAAGTGTACCTGAAACTCCTGTATACCTTTGTATTTCTTTTTGCAACACTTTGAGATTCTATGAAGCCACAGAGTTTGTCTGCAATTCATTCCCCTTGAAGGGGTCCCCTACTTCATTCTACTTCTGAGAGTCTGGGCTTGTCTGCCTGTCAGGTCCTTCAGGGGAATGGCACTTTTCATGACTCTGAAGGCAGGGCTGCAGTTCAGTGGTGGGATTCATTTTTTTTGGTTCTGTCGGTGTGGCTTGGTGAGCGTGGCTTGGAGGGGAAGGATACTGTAAAATCACCATTCCCTCCCCACTCCAGCTCCCGATCAGCTAGGACTCAGGAGGCAGAGAATAGATGAGGGTGGGGCCAGTCAGGGGTGGTATTTACCAGTTCTCCAAACTACTCAAAATTTCCGCTACCGGTTCTCCAGTGCTGGTCAGAACTTGCTGAATACCACTTCTACTGCAGATGTCAGCAAGCCCACATAACACAAAGGCTGCTAGTTTTGGATTTTATTTCTCTTCTGTAGCTTGGGGATCAGAAACGTTTTTCAACCCTAGGATTTGCAACAGCTGAGTAATGGTAGATTTACTTTCTATGGTCCTTATTACCAGAATTTCAAGTTAGCACTGCTGGAGATGACTGCAGGAGGCTTAAAGCTGTTTTCATGTTTGGAGATACACACATACACAAACAGACAGACAGACAGACAATGAAAGAGAGAGACAGATGTAAGGGGAACCAAAAATTATTACATAAGGAAAAAAGAAAGAAAGTGGAAAAAGACAGTGGCTAGAAAATAAAATGTCAGTAAATAAACAGTGAAATTAAATTATCATAAAATTTAAAATTAATTATTCACTGATTAAATAATTAATTGAATATATAAAACTGGACTCATATCAGCTCAGAAATAATTGAAAATCACAACACTCAAAATATTAATATTTATATTAGTATCATCAGTATAGTATGTGTCATTATTCCTAAAATAAATGAACATGAACTTGTAAAAAGAAAAAAACAAATAAACAATGATTTCTAAAATCTCATAAAACTATATTAAGTTCTAACTCACTCTCATTTGCTGCTGATTACATCAAAATATTTATTAATTTTAAAACTGCTTTGGATTACTATATTTGTATCAAATATTTTCCCTTTAATACCCACACTCTTTGCTTTGTTGTGTGACAAGTAATGTATAGGAAAGACATTATTGGAATATAATAGAATATGAATCCTTCCATCCACCATCATTCAGTCAGAATTGAAGAAACATCTTGGATGAGAAGTGAAACATTTTCAAGGAAAAAACAAAGCCCATTTGCCTTTTGAAAAAACACCTTTGGAACAACCATGATCTGAATGACTGAGTATTCTACAGACATGACAGCTCACTTATTTTTGAATTATATATTATAAGCAAATGAAACTTTAACTGTCTTACACAATTTAAAAAACATTTTCCAAGAATCCATTTTAAATGTATTTTATGCAACAGCTCCAAGACTGAAGATGACCTCAACACTAAATAGAAATGTCTTAGAGATATTGAATGCCGTATTCTACTTTGTTTCCTATATGATTTTTATCTAGCTAGCTATACCCCCATAGAATAACATCTGTATTCAAATCATTTTCCAATGATCTGTTCACTCCCATAAAGAGTGTAACACTGATTTCTGATAAGATCAGCACTTCATGAAAAACAGTGAGATCTTGGAGAATGTGACTGCAGACTAGCATTATTTTAATAGTACACAAACAAATAAGTACTTGTATTTCTTAATTATACTGACAATATGTACACTACCAATTTTTCATAATAGTCAGGTCATTGCATATAAGCACAATCTTGTAAAGGAAGCAATATGGGCACAAATCTCTCCTACACACACACACACTTACTTTTAAAGTGGTTTTAAAGTTTTTAAAGGTTCGAAATGTACAAAAAAGCAATAGATAATACTGAAACATTAGAAAGGTGATCAGCAAAGCATAAAATAAGCCAACATATTTAACATTTTCATATTGGTCTACAAAAAGATAGCCATATCATTCGAGTAGATTTTTTTTTAAGAACAAGAGATTAAATATATGGATAAAAAGTTGAAAGGGACAATTTCCCTTCCCTTCCCTTCCCTTCCGAAAGTGCCACACAATTCCTCTGAAGTAAATGGGAGCCTCAAAGAGTTCCACTGGGGATTGCAAGTATTGTCTGTCATACTTGAAGCTGACAGATAAGGTTGCAACCCTGATGAGATTTATGGCCTCAGGTTGTTTCAGTGACAGAATAAATCACTGTTCTTGAATTGATAAGGGAAAGCTGCATCACTAGAAGAAAATTAGAAGTTAACATAGCTTAGGACAGAGTTTGATACTTATAGGACTTAATATCAGATGCTGCTCAGGACCCCAAGCAGGACAATGTCTGGTGTTTAGAATATGCAAAGGAACCACAAATCTTTAGATCAGGTGCCTCCAATTGTTGATAGCACTGGAATAATATTTCTTTCTTGCTGAAGTTAATGTTGTTTTTTCATTGTATAATGTTTATTGCTGTTTGCAAGTAATGAAAAAGGGAAGCATTTACATTAAACTATAGTTCAAAAGAAAACTTTTATGAAATAATTTATCTTTGGTAATTGATCCCAGATAGCTTAACGAAAATGTATGCGGGGATTTCCAATAAGTGCTGAAAATGCAGTCAAAATCCAGTTCAATTGATCACATGTGGTGTTGCTAATACGTGAAAATATATTGGATAAACATTACAATGAGAAAGCAAAAATATTTAAGACACAAATATTAATGAAACCTGACGCTTTTCTTTTAGGTATGATGGACAAGGCAATTGAAAAACAATTTGGCATGCTACTCCTTCACATGGTGATGGCTGTGAGGATTGTACTTACCAAACATCAGGAAGAAAAAGAGATGCCAACTGTTGAATAATGAATTTTGAAATTGACTAAGTTAGCAGAGATGACAAAATTAAACGATTTGATTAGGAATAGACAGCTAATAAGAGACTTTCTATGTGCTAAAAGTAATAACAGATGGGTAAATGAAAAGAAGATGGTTTCTTCTTTCTTCATGCACACACGCAGACACACACACACACACACACACACAGTGTTTTCCCCAAAATAAGACCCAGCCTTATATTTTTGGGGGTTCTAAAATAAGCACTAGGGCTCATTTTCAGGAGATGTCTCTCCGTCCCCCCCATTTACAGGAGGCCCATTTCTTCTGCTTGCTCACAACCCCAATGAGGCAGGAGGCTGTGCAGTGTGCCAGTGCTGCCACTGCAAGACAGGAAGGAGTGAGCTGTCCCACGTGCCCCACACTGGCTTACTACAGGTCCCTCAGCCAGGTCCCCACCCCAACATCTGTGTCATCTGGTGGTGGCAGCTCCAGCAGCCCCATCAATCAGGACCCAGCCCACATCTTCTGCTTGCTCACGGCTGCAATGGAGTAGGCAAGCTGAGAGATGATGGGATGGAGTGGGTGGCTGGTCACAGGACATCTCTTGGCTTTCCTGTGGCCCATGCATCACATCAGGATCACCTGCCTTCCCCCTGCGCTTCTGCCTCTGTCTGCTGCTAGTGCCACTGCGTGAAGTTGAGCCTCCTGCAGCCTGCCGGGTGCTCTATCTCATCAACTCTTGGCTCTCACACATCGAGCCACGTGCATCCAGATCGCACCCTCCCCCCCGCCTTTGCCTCCATCTGTTATTGGATAGATAATAACTTACCTGAGCTGTGCAGTCTGCTGCCGCCACCGCCAGACACTCTTGGCCCCCATGTCCTTGGTGTCTTTGGTCCCGACTACGCCCTCTATGGATGGCAACCTAAACTAAGGCTTATTTTTGGGATAGGGCTTATATTAGGAGCAGGGTTATTTTTGAGTAGGTGTTATTTTCGGAGAAACAGGACATATGTAGACCACTTTTTCCTCCTTTTTTGGGCACTTTTTTTTCTTGTTAAGTTTGAATGTATATGTTAGTTTGTTTTATTATTTTATATTTTATTTTCTACAATAATTTTTTTAAAAAGAAGAGAAACATCCATGCAACACTTTATCACTACCACAATATCAGTTCTACATTTGCATGATCTAATACTATTGTTTCTATCTACTAGCTGGGTTATTCAATTTCAACTGTAATATGAAAAAAAAATCATGAAAATGCTATAAATTAGCAAAGGTTGTACGTGGATTCCTTTACCACTAGCTGGAACCTGCCTGCTTTAAATTATTACTGAGAATAGTTACTGTATGTGGGTTGATCTATCTATCTATCTATCTATCTATCTATCTATCTATCTATCTATCTATCTATCTATCTATCTATCTATCTATCTATCAAACTTCTTAGCTGCCTATCTACCTAATGGATTTTACTTGCATTATACTTTAAGTTTTTACATTTCTTTTCTTCGAACATTGTAAATTCATATTTTGGAATTTATATGCCGGGAAGGCTTAAAGAAAGACAATGAAGTAATAAACGAAGACAAAAAGACACCCTGTAACTATTCTTTAAAAAATTAAAGAAGTTGCCATGAAAACGATTCTGCTCTCTTTTCAAAAGCCTCTTTTAAATTGCTAATAGGCTTCTCTGTTGATAGCTACATAAGCAAATGTGTCCATATTCAGAAAGCTATTCATCTCAGTGCCTGGTGTTTTATCAGTTCTCTCATCATTTAAAAACTTCAAAAATTATTTGCCTGCTGTTCTTCACCATTTGTAAGAAGAAAGGTATTTCTTACTCTTATTTAGTTTATTGAGATTTATATTCCGCCCCATCTCCACAAGGGACTTATTTGCAAATGGGCACAGACAAACCTGAACAAAATCAAGCCTAGATATCGATAGATATGCAAATTAACCATAACAGTTTTCACTGTTCCTGCTCGTCATCATGCCAACATTCTTGATTTCTTCCATCTAACTTCCACACACTTTACTTTTCATAGTAAAGCAATAGCAAAAGCACTTAGACTTATATAGTGCTTTTACTGCCTCCTTTAAGTGGTTTACAGTCAGGCTATTTCCCCCCCCCTCCCCAAATCTGGCTCCTCACATTACCCACCTCGGGAGAATGGAAGGCTGAATCAACCTTGAGCCTGGTGAGATTCAATCTGCCTGGTGAGATTCGATCTACTGTTGGCAGCCAGCAGAAGTATCCTGCAGTACTGCACTCTAACCACTGAGCCACCTTGCAAAAGCCTGAAGGGGGAGCGTCAAATACTTGACCAGGAATCTAATTTCTGCAAAGCAGTCAAATATTAGATAATAGCAATTATCAGAATAATTGGAAGAATGAGGTATTCTAATGAAGTTTAAAAGGAAGCTGAGGTCAAAGAAAAAAAATTTCTTCCAGTTTCAAAATAAGACAGGAAATACTCCTCCCATCCCCCAGAGAAAAAGATAGACAAAGCAAAACAGGAATATAAGTAAAGAGAATTCCAGAAGGTGAGGACTCTATGGATACATAGAGATACAGAAAAGTATGGGGGAGAGCAAATGTGTTACGTAGCAATTTAAGCCAAAAGAGCACTTGGACAATACTGCAAAGAAGTATTTTAAAATATAGCTTAGAAGTATCAAATAAAATGGAAAAAAGGAAGTTATAAAATTGAAATAATAAGCAGAAAGGAATTTAAAGGGAAACATGGAGAGAAGCAAGCAGGGCTTTTCCTTCCAGGAAGCAGAAGAACAAGAGAAATGTTTTGGGAGGCAGCAAAGTGGTGCAGCAAAGAGGGATGCAGTGGCTCAGTGGCTAAGATGCTGAGCCTGTTGATCAGTAAGGTCGGCAGTTCGAAAGCATGTAAAAATGCAAGTAGAAATACAGGAACCACCTTTAGTGGGAAGGTTACAGTGTTCCATGCACCTGAGGTGTTTAGTCATGCTGATCACATTACCACAGAGACTTCTTTGGACAGCGCTGGCTCTTGGTCTTTGAAACGGAGATGAGCACTGCCCCCTAGAGTCGGGAAGGGCTAGCACATATGTGCGAGGGGAACCTTTACCTTCAAAGAGGTGGAAAGAAGGAAACAAAGGTATTTCGCCTGGCAGCAAATTTGCACAGCAAGCATTCCACTCTCTAATAAAACAGGGATGAATACAAGGGAGTGAGTGTTTTCATTGTCAGTAAATGGACTTAAAGTGAAAGAAGCTGGCAGAGTCAGCAGTCCCTGGCAGAAGAACTGGGATGAGCAGAAGAACTGGAGAAAACCAGAGCCAAAAACCAGCCTTGCTAACACTGTCAAGAGAACAAGGAGAAACCAGTACAAACCAAGGACAGCTTGGGTTGCTCATACTGTGTCAGTGTTAAAAGGGTTTTCTATTAAGCTGTTATTAGTATTGGTAGTAAATCTGTATACTATTCATTACGAGAGACAGATTCTATTTTATTTGAGTATTCCAGGGGGGAGCTTGAAATCAAGCCCCCAAGTCCCAAGCCTACGTTTATTTCAAATAAAGTGCTTATTAGCAAGGGAGAGTCTATTAGCCCTTGCTTTAAAAGAGCAGCAATAACACTGATTCAGGTTCTTCAACATTGATTATCTTGTTCTATCTTTTTCACCATAAGAATACTCTCTTCTTTAGTCTGGATAGCCAAACAGTATTAAAGATATCACCCACAGAAACATTATTGATTTGCATTAATATAGAGAAAAATAATCAATTTCTATTTAATTTAATAAGTCTCTTTATACAGAGGAAGACAGTAAGAGAATGAGCTGCATGCTCTGCTGGGTCTCCTGTCCCATCACAAACTGCTGATGGACACTACTTAAATCAGATTAGACAGCTATTCTGTCTAATAGCTTGTACTGTACAGTACAGCCTCCTAAGCATAGGATGACATCTAATAGAAGATTGTCTTCTGTTGCCTCTTCAAGCCAAATAAGACATAGCCTTTCTTGAACTTAGGAAGTAATTCTGAGTTTCAGAAGAGCAGAAATATAGATGTCTGATGAAAAAGGTACACTACACCCGCAGATAATGCTAGATTAATTGACCAGTCCTATGTATGGAATAGGGGAAAAAAAACCTCATGGGACATTGGACAGATAATATATTGATTGCACATCCAATGCTGTCCTTTCATGAACAGTTTGTCCTCTCTTTTAAGGCTTGATCTGTTCCCAGTCTTGAAAATGGAGAAGACAAAAGGTGCTGCATTCAGATATTTCTCTTCTCAGGGAGCTAATATTTTACCAGCCACCAATTAATGTAGGAACTATATGAAGAGACCATCCCACCTGTGTTTTATGATTCCAATTACAACTTGATTAATGGCAATGGAATCCCAAGTCCAGGTGTGCCAACATGATAGCATTTTGGAAATGTTACTTTAGCATCAGACAAATCAATATGCACTGGGCTTCCAGTTTCAGTGCAGAATTGGAATTTTATCAGAATAACTGTGGCTTCTCAATCAGTTCATTTTTCTATTAAAAATAGAAAATAGTTTCACCAGTTTATGTGTATATACATATACTGCACTGTGTTATCAAGATTCTCAGTTCATTCCCACAATTAAGACTCTGAGTGGGATATAATATTTAAAGATGTAATTATGAATTAAAAATTAAATTACATTGAATCATACCATGAATACATTTCAAGCTAATGTGAATAAAAAGCTGGCTGAAAACCAATTTAATAGAATTTCAAAACTATGCTCTGGGTATGTGAATCTCAAGAAGAAGAAATGAAGATTCATTGAAAGAGAT
>JAPKID020006901.1:0-10464 GCA_026931265.2 Tropidonophis doriae | reverse complement strand
GATGGAACTGAATGGAAAGGGAGGAAAGGAAAGGAAAGGAAAGGAAAGGAAAGGAAAGGAAAGGAAAGAAAAGAAAAGGAAAGGAAAGAAAAGGAAAGAAAGAAAGTAATCTTACCGTACTGTTACTCAAATTTAGAGGAAAATGTAAAAACATAATAGACTGTACATTGAAACAAAAAACAAACATCTAAGCAAACTGAAAGGATTCTTTCTTCTGCTTCTTGACACTTGGGAAACTACCTATATTAACATTACTCTCTCTTATTTTGTTTTTGTACAACAAAAAAGAAACCTACCTATTAAATGTCTCTTTAGAATCAACTCTAGGTAACTGTTTTGTTTTTATGTGGGTATACATATAGTCCAAGTATTTGTAAATTTTCTTGTTTAAAACTTCTCTCTTTTTGATCTTCTTGTAATTTAAAAGAAATGGTTTATGAAGTAAAAATGTGGACGTGGTTAGCACTTTTCCTTAGAAAACCCGTGAACTCCAAATGTATGAAGGGAACACAAAACTTAGCAGAAGACGATTGTTGTACATAATTCTATAAGATTCCTGTCTTCCTCTTCGTAGGTTTGTGCCTCTACGTCTGATTACTGGTGCTGTTTTTTTTCTTGCTTATTTTATTTCATTCTGTTTTTGTTGATGTATATTTTTTCATGTTTGGCAATGGACCACTTCATTTTTACTGTCATTAGAGAATCTGAAATTAATATTGTGCTGAGTAAAACCAATGTATATGATAGATAGCAAATTCTTTAATAGTTTACCAACCTTTTTGATTTGTATTCTGTGATTACTATGCGTAGAAAAGGCGAAAATAATTAAAAATAACATTATGAATATTGCATCCAGTAATGACTGTATTTTTTATTTATTTGTCAAATTTATTGGCGTCCATCTCACTGCGAAGTAATATTGAGCTGCTTTATATATATATATATATATATATATTAGTAGCTAATGTTATATATATATATATATATATATATATAATTTATTTGGTGTGAACAGGGAAGCTTTCCTATGTCCTCCAACTGGTGCCTATGCTTTGAGAGAGCAGATTTCAAATATTCCTTCCCAATTCCTACTCCTATTTTCTTCCATGTATTGTTAGGCATATTTTAAAATTCCTTTCAATCCTATTGGAAAAATCCAGCATCTTCTTCAGTTGATCACATCATGTTAAAATCACATTATTTTATTCTCACTGCATGTCAGCATATGAGCTTACCAATGTCAGTAGTTTGGCCACTTTGGGGACAGATTGGAGGGTTAAAGTTTGTGATTGTCTGCTTAAGGGTTGACTACAATAGTCTTGGTTAAGAAAAGAAGAGAAATTCTGTTCTGTGATTCCCTTTTTCTCAATCAGCTTCTTCAAAAGACAAAAGAACAGTAAATAAGATACTTTGATGCTACTAATAATACCAACAAAATAAAATTCCAAATATAAATGTTCAGTTCCTTAGATTTATCTCATTTTGTATCTTTATTTATCCTTTCAGCTTTTTATAGGGAGACATCTGTGTGTGGCAATTAAAAGTTCAGAATAAAAAATAAAAATGAGAGTGATTTAACTCAGAAAGGCAACATAAATTTGTAACAAATTTCAGAAACATTCAACACATATCAGTTTAGCTTTTCAGTTTTGTACTTTCACATCCTGAAGCAATAATTGCAGAATTAGAAGAGGAGTGGTATATTAAATACTTAGTATTTTATTTTTTATGATGGAAAAATACAACTTGCTTTTGTTTTCATTGGTGATAAGGTGCTAAATGGTCAAAATGTAAAGATAAATGACAAATAGGAAAAATCAAGGTGAAGCTTCATCCACCTTTTAATTAAACGGAAAGTAAAAATAAAATGATGAAATAGATTATTTCTACTCACTCACACTTTCTCTAACATTATTTTGATGTTTAAAATTCTTCTCTCCAGTATTTTTCAATTATAACGTTGGCTTCAACTGTACACTAATATTTCTGAGAAATAAATTTTTAAAAAGATTATTTATAGATTATGAAAAGAAATAGATAATATTTAGATAAGATCTTATAATATTGCATAGTTACACCTATTCTTACCCAAATCACAAAGGATATGTATATTATTGGGTGTGAGTATGTGCGTTCAATACAAAGAGAGGTGAAATAGATACGCACATATAAAATTATCAAAATAAAATATTAGAAAATATTCACTTTGCTTGTTGCATGAGAAAAACACGTCAGTAGTACCCATCTGAATATATCAGAGAAATGCGGAGAGAGAATATTATAATTTCTTCTTTGAAATGGGTTGGATCTCAAAGACCAAATAAGCAGAAATATATGTTCCTTTCTCATGCAAAATTAGTAATTTCAGTGGATAGTTCTAAGGGCGGAAACAGAATTCCTGAACTGTCCTATTACTCACCTTATGAGATTTTGCTGCATTGGACCACTACTATTGTGTTCGTGGCATGTACCACTGCGGTAGTGTGTACGCCTTCAAAAACCTTAGTGCGCCTGTGCGGGTATACGCCCCGTCTTTCTTTCTTTCTTTCTTTCTTTCTTTCTTTCTTTCTTTCTTTCTTTCTTTCTTTCTTTCTTTCTTTCTTTCTTTCTTCTTCTTGTATGTCTGTGTGTATACACACACACATACACAAACACAAACACACACATGCAGAGATATGTAAATATACATGCTCCACATGCATATATATACAAACGCATACATATAATAACATCTATATGCTTGCTTCTGTTAAATATGTTTCTTTCGACCCGATTATATATTTGTTTTTTTCCCCCCTGTGTCTTGAAACTGGAGCATTTAATGTTTTAATTTCGTAGCGAATTTCCGGAAGAGAAATCACGGGAGAGAATATTCCTCCCCACCCCAGTCCGATTAAGCTGTGGAGAACCACTTTTGCTTTAAAGGAAACAAAACATAATTTCATAACAAGTGCTTCTATGCCTCCCTCCCTCCTTCCTCCCGCATTTCCACACTACTACAGGTATGGGGACAGAGGTGGATCCCTACAGCGAAAGAAGGGTCGAAAGCTTGGGAGGGCTTGTGCAGAGAGGTGGCTTCGCAGAGGAGGTTCTTTTAACCTTTAATGAAGGAGGGGTCGTTTAAGGCCCCCTGCCGAGATGTGGAGCCCCCCCCCCAACAATCTTCGTATATTCTTCTCTCTTCTACTCTCCCTCTTTTTTTAAAGAAAAGATGGCGGCTGAGAAAAAGACTGCTGTTAAAGCAGTCATGAAGAAATGCAATAAATTCCTTGTTGTTTTATGAAAATTTACAACTTTGTGATAGAACTTTATGAGTGGCTGGGTTCTGCGATTGGCCAGAGCTGGTCATGTGGACTGCTAACCGTGAACATGAACTTTTTATGATTTCCCATGTGGTTATTCTACCATTCTTTTGGCCGCTGTACCTTGGGTCGGATCACTGTCCTCTGTAGGACTGTCGTCTCTTTTAACATTTTTTTTTTTTTACTTTCATGTATAAGCTCAATAGGGCTAAAAATAGAGGAGGAGCAGGGGAAGCGCCGGCACACACATACACACATACACACACACACACACACAGTTTCTTTCTCATGCACACACACGCACACACACACACACATACTCTCGCACAGATGCACGCAAATATTTGGGACTAAGCTTCAATAGATAATATTACTGATTCCCCACCTATCCTTCCTTTTCCAACTCTCTCTGTACTGACTCGGGTTCCCCCTCTAATGATGGAGGGGGAAATGGAGAATCGGTACCGGCTGGAGGCTTTGGTCATTTTTCAAAGAGGGAAGTTACTCCGTTTTCTGTACAAAAGGACTCGGCAAAGGAAAAAGCTATCAGAAGTCGCAATGGACGGCTATCAGGTTGGGACAATATTTGTCAGCTTACATATAAAAGCAAACGCAATTCAATCTCCCCCCTCTTCCTCCTCCTTCGCCTCCTCCTCTTCATCCTCCTCCTCCTCCTCCCAATCCAGAGAAGGATGGGCATCAAAAGGTAAGCTCATGATTTTCTAAAATTGAAGCTGATATTATTTAAAGGAGGCAAAGAACCGAATACAGATTTGCTTTCTTTTTTATATGAAAAAATATATATATTAAAAATATGAGGTGGTAAAAAGCTATCGTTAAATGTATCATTGTATAAGAGAAGAAAGGATAGGAAGGAAGAAAGAAAAAAAGGAAGAAAGGAAGGAAAGGAAAGGAAGGAAGGGGGAGGGGGAGAGGGCTTAAGATATCCATGTCACCTAGAGAATTCGAGCTACCTCAATAATTATATATATCTATATCTATATATTAACAGGGGGATAAAACCCCTTCTGTAGGCTTCTTTTCATTCTTTCTTTTACCCTTCAAATCTCTTCCCCATCCCAGGAAGAACGATTTATCGAGACTTACTTGTCAGCGAGAGAATCCACTCATTTTAAGAAGTTCTGTACAGCAGCCAGTTCGATTTAGATCCTTTTCTCCAGGGTGTTCTGTATGGACGTAGGTGATTTTTTTTCTAACGAACTGTTCCATCTATGTAAGGCTGGGAGGGTGAGGAGAGACAGAACAGAATATGGTCACAACAGTTAATAAATATAATTAAGGAAAACATTTCAACTGCACTAGGTTTTAAACTAAAGATGTAAAAGACCCCAACATTGCAATATAAGGGCGGTAACAGACTACAATCCACTGCCCACATTTGGGCGTTAACAGAAATGCACGTGCATGTATGTATGTGTGTTGCAAGATACAACCGTTCTGTACAGAGATGATGATAATAATGTTTGTACATGTCGTTCCATCAGTATTTAGAAATCTTATTTTTCCTTTTGTTGCTCTGTAAATGATAATATTTTTGAATGGATTCTAATTGATATGCTTCTTTTTAAAAGGGGGAGGGATCTTCACAGGATAATTTAAAATGTTTCTTGGCTGATGTGTTCAATTAACCATTTTCCAGTGAAGTGTTTAAGTATCTGAAAAATATTGTTGAAAAATAATTACTATTATCTGGAGCCGAATACTGCTTCTACAGTTTGAAATGTATTCAATAGCTAGTTAAACATTTTAAAAACAAAAATGATCTAACTTCCTAGCCTTCAAAGTTTTTTTTAAATCAATTTTACCTTGCTGCAAAAAAAATCACAACTGCATGAAATAAAAAAGGGGGAAAATGAAAACATGTATAATTATGTCTTCTTCATTTTCATATGTAGTTATGACTGTTGGACGTAGATTTAATGTGGTGTTTCTGATTCTCTTTTCTATCCACCAGACATTTGAGAGTTGAATCATGGTTGTTGTTGTATTAATACAATAGGTTTTATTCCATTGTCAAACTAGAGCTATTTCTAAACCGCTTGTTTTCCGATATTCATGTGTTCATTTTGGCCTTTTTTTGCTCTTAGGGGAGAGTATCACTTTCAGGTTAAAAGATGGCCTGTAAGTGGGTTTTACCCATTTAGATAAAGACCACTCATGAAAGAATTCCTATTGATTAAACAACACAGCTAAGTTGTTTATATGTGTGCAATTTCTCCCCTCCCCTATGGAGCACCTATTCTTTTATTTTAACTGTTCGCCTTTTTACTCTTCCTCTGCCTTTTCATTCGGTGCTGTTTGCTGCCATCTACCGTCCAATTAAATAACTCTTCGAGTTCCTTTCCATGCTCTACAATGATTAATTTCCCATGAAAACTAGTTTAACTAGACCAAGATTTTCATTTTCTACAGTTAATGTATTTTTGTCATGTAATGGATTAGGCATGCCTTACAGAATCTGGAAAAGGGACTGAAGAGAATTTCTACCCGTCTATTTTATTTAAGATTGTGTTAGTATGTGTTAAAGTGCATTCATGGTAGCAGATTATTCTTTTTAAATTGCATGAAGTATTTTTACAGCTTTGCGGAATGTTTACAAACATTTCAGATGGGACCTGTGTATGTTTGTAACAGTTAAAAAGAATATTTTTCCTAAGGAATTATGTAAGATATTTTGCTTAATTGTTTCTGGTAAATTGTTTCTGGTAAATTGTTTGTGATAAAAATGAGATACTTTTTTCAATGTATGTCTGACAAACCTATTCCATTTTCAACTGAAAGACATAGTTTGCTATTACTGTTCAAAATTTTTCCAAAACAAAATTGTATTAATCACAGGCTATTGTGGAGTAGAACCCCCCCCCCCCATCTCTTTCGCTCTCACACACAAACTTGTTATCAGAATCAGACTAAATATAATTATTTTATCTTTATGCCTGAATTATATATATATTCCTCCACTTAACATAGACTATGATTTTTGTGTAAATATCATTATAATGGGGTAAATAGTCTTTCAGATAGAGGATTTTTGAGATACTTTTATTTTAGTATACCTCTCATCACACAAGATAGCCAAGTGACAAATACCTTAGTTTTCACTTCTGTTACTTCCAAAGAGCTGGAAAATGTATTAAAACATCGTTTTGCAGCATTTCTGGGTTCTTTTTTAAAATCAAAGATTTAAATCAAAGATTAAAAAAAATCAAAGATTAAAAAAAGTGGTGGCAGCTAGTTTGTTTTGTTTTGTTTCTTGACTTTATTCTAAACACCCATTTCCCCTTCTAGTTAATTATTACCTAAATCCTTTTGATAAAGTAATAAAAGGTAGTTTCCTCATGCTCTTTTTTTTTAAAAAAAAAATCCTCTGTGATCTCATTAAAAAGATAATTATACATTGTAGGGGAAGTCAGGTAAATTAAACACAAATGGCTGAAAATTAAAATTGAATGGTTATATGCTTGAAAAGAGGAAATGGAGAGGGTAAGACAAAATGTGTGTGTGTGTGTATGTGTGTGTGTGTGTGTGTGTGTGTGTTATGAGTTGTGTGCCTTTAGTAGGTTTTATAAATGCCCACAATATAAATATCAGTTAGACTTGTGGTAAGACAAAAGAAGCTCATCTCTTGTGAATACTTTTATGATCCTAAATAAATTTATGAGGCTACTCAATTCCACTCCCCCCTCCCTCCCTCGCTCCATGTGTGTGTGTGTGTGTGTGTGTGTGTAGGGTGTGTTTAAAGGCCAATCTTAAATTTATGGTACCAATTTGATTCTTCTGTCAAAGATTTCTGTTTGCTGAATTCCAACACTCCTATTTAAAAAGGAAAAATAAAAATTTCTTACTTGCTTGCCATTTTATATCTTATTGAAAATTTTAGAATTGCTTAAGCTTGCTTCAACTTTTTCTCTTCCTTCCTTTGCCCCTAAATAATTCCCTGGCCTAGCGTGTGGCTAAAGAAATATTTAGGTGTAGATTTTAATCCCTTCATTTGTCTCCCACCAGCACCAACACTTTTCCTGGTGCTTTCTAAAGTTGGATTTTGCTAAAGCAAAAAGGCAGGAAAGAATGGAGAGGAAACAGGAGGGGGAGGGTCAGAAGCATGGGGCACTTTTTCAGCAAAACACCAGCTACATACTTCTGTAAACAAATACTGTTAATCTTTATTAATTATTCACATACTTATGCCTTAAACTGGTCAAGATAATTTTTCTGAGCTTAAAGAAAGCCCTATCAGTATCTTCTAACAATAACAGGGCATGGGAAGAGTTTCTTTGCCCTACAGTTGGCTCATATGTTATTTTCAACTAATAAAGATATTGGTTGAAAAATATTTGCCCACCATAAAAGTTTGCCAAGAGACCTAAGAATAAGGTCCACTTTATTTTCACAGTAATCAGAGGGGGGGGAGGAGGAAGAAAATTATTAGATTTAGAAGAGAAAAAAAGGTTGGTGGCTATTCATTAAAATAAATTTTCTCAACTACCTATGGTGTTAGATAATATCTGAGATGGGGGATATAGAAATCAAACAAATAAATAGACTGATAAATAGATTGATAAACAAACAAACAAATAAATAACAATAAACTGAGGGATTATTCTGACCCAAAATATTGATTACTGAAACTGATCTCTCCCCACTATTACAACATACGCCCATCTTAAAAGATAGAATAGCATACAGCAGGCTTTCAGATCATTTTCAGGTATTTATTTATTCTTTTTAACAGCTGTAAAATCAAAATACACATGTTACACTGAAAGCAGTTATTATTTCCAGGATTTGGTACGTGGGAAGTTTTTTTCTTCATATCAGGACAATAAATAACTACTAGCAGAGGACAAATGAATCTGTGAATTAACTTTTGAGTTTACCTTATTTTCAGATTTAAAGTTTCAAAAATTTTGCATCGTTTAAAATGTTCCATCTGAATTGCCAAGTTTGAATAGTGGAACTTTTCTGCAACACACAAACAGGTTTGAAAAAGACTAGGCTTTTCCCATTGTAAAGAGTATACATTATATTTATTATATATTTCAATTTTAGCTATTTTCTATTACCTAAGCTATCCTTTACCAGACCAATGCCTCTTTGCCCACATCCACCCATCCACAATGTGTATTTCCAGTACCAGTTCTTAAGATTAAAAATTCAGAAATTAGCACATTTACTCACTTAACTAATCAAATAATCAATTCACCAATCCATGAGATTTCCCTGTTATTAAGCAAGTAACAGAAATATTGTGTTGATTTGAAATTAATTAGGATTTTTCTTTGCTCAGATCCACTTTCTTACTCTTCTTCCGCCCAGTTTTTACATATCAGAAGAATAGATTAACTTAGTTAGGAGGTACTCAGAACATAAAGGATATAATCAGTAGGAACACAAATCAAAGACCAGGGTAGTGTGGGTGTGGGTGTGTAAGAGAGAGAGAGAAAAGAAAAGAAAAGAAAAGAAAGAGTGCCTTGAACAAACAAACAAAAATTACTCCCCCTGCTTGCAATTTCCTTTCATTCTAAGAGTTATATCGTAGTGGTGTTGGGACCATGTGGGTTTCTATGCCATTAAAACAGAGGCTAACAAATTAGATAGTAAACCAACGTATTTTGTGGTTCCTTAACCCTTGACAGAAAAAAATCGCATTGGTCATTACAGGGATAGCATTGCCATGTAAATCCGGTCTGGGAGCAATTGAGGGTGTGTGGTGGAGAATTCTTATGAACAGATTGCACATCTGTAATCAAGGGATGATAGAAAGATGGGTTGCATTACGGTTTCATTTGTCCAAAAGTCCAGGAAAATCCCGTGGTAGGTAAAGAAAATCAGGAATACGGATGAATTTAGAAAGAGGTATGTATGTTTGCAGATTGGGGATGAAGGATGTGAGATCTATAAACAGTGCTTCAAAGTTTTTTGAGAATTGAAAACAGAACGCTGTAATGGCTATTTTTTGTGAAAAGGTGGAAAAGGAGCTAGATGAACGGATGGATAAATTGATCGGGGTAAAACGGAGCAAGAGAGAGACAGAGAACACACAGAGAGAATGAGAATGACAATGGTGGCAAAATGATACACAGGGCAAGTAGCATTTTACAGTTTGGAACTACTCTAACATACTGTTGTAGAAGAAACTAGAACATTATTATAAGATTGTTTGAATTCACAATTGCATAGAAAAGAAGTGGAATTGGGGAGAGGGGAGGAAAGGGCACATCTTTTTTAACTATCTGTCATAACTGCGCCAAAGGCAGGGTACTTTTATCGCTGGAGATCGAGACTTGCCCGCCAAGTGTGAGAACTAGTGAGGCGAAGTCAAACGCCAAACTCCAGCCTTTAGGTCAACTTTTTCATTCCCTTCGTAGTTATCTTTTTTAAAAGTTTTAAAGTAGATCAACGAATTAGAAGCGAGAGTTTAATTTTATTCCCGAATTTATTGCAAACTCAAGCACACAAAATAGAAGCCGGAATTTCCCCCTCTGCCTCCAAAATTCATATCAACCATTCTGATATATCTCTCACCGTGGGACCCGTTTTAAATTTCATAATTTCTGATGCTAGATGATCAATTGGGGGGAGGGGGGTTGTTGTTGGCAGTCAGACCAGCAGCTGCCTTTAACTCTAACCTGTCCAAAGATGCGGCCTGAACCGTAAAAACGCAAGAGGGCACCGTTCTTTGTGCAGAATGTCGTGGGAGCTGAGCTCGAACACCGGCAATGGCTCTCTCGGACTTCGGACACAGCGCCGCAAACTTACACGGGAGGGATTGGATTAGATCCGAGACACAAAATAGGCGCGTGAGGGGTAGAAACACATACCCGGGTGGGGGCAGGAGAGTTGGAGATGGGCTTGCGGAGAATAAACTGTAACCCCATCCTCCAGATGCCCGGTCGGTTGTACCTCCCGAGGAGTTTAATAATTCTGAGCTCTGTCCTGCGCTCGGAGGACGCACCAAAAGACGCTCACTGAAATTTATTTCCCTTCTCCAGATCCAGCAATTGAGCGCTTGAACTGGCTGTATAGTAAAGGCTCCCCATCGCCCCCACTTGAACCCAAAGGTGTGTGTGTGTGTGTGTGTGTGTGTGTGTGTGTGTAGGTAGGAGGGAGATAATACACCTTCCCATTCTCCTCCTCCTCC
>JAPKID020006900.1:0-10465 GCA_026931265.2 Tropidonophis doriae | reverse complement strand
ACTTCAACTCCCAGAATTCTCCAGCCAGTAGCTGGCTGGAGAATTCTGGGAGTTGAAGTCCACAAGTCTTAAAGCTGCCAAGTTTGGGAACCCCTGGTCTACATGCTTGAAAAATAAACTTCAAAGCACAATATGATCGTTATTTAAAAGTAAGCCATGTTTCAACGCTACTTCTTCCTTAGTAAGTCACATAAGGAGATATCATAATCCTTACATAATTTAGAAAGGTTCATGAATTTGAACTGAAGCATTCTACCTTATGTGGATTTGAATTAGCCAAGAGGTACATTCTGGAATGGCTGCAGGCTCTCTACTTAATATTTTATTTTATGGAGCCTGTTGAAGATGTAGCACTTGCAGACTAGTCTTCTGTATTAAGAGTCAGCTTCAGAATATACATTCCTTTAGCTTCAGGAAGAAATTATTTTCTCTTTAGAAGTTATGATGCTTACATTTATTAGTATGTGTATTGTGCAATTTATTATAAACTGTTTGGATTCACTTTTGAATGAAAAGGCACAAAAACACTTGTAATAAATAAATTCTATGGCTGCCAAACATTAAAATGTTAAATATTTGAATACTTGATTCGGAAAGCAGAATTGTGCCTGAAAGCCAGGCCATCCATATTCAATTCAAAGGTGTGTATTTGTGTGTGTGTGTGTGTGTGTGTGTAAAAGATGTGTTTATATTTGTGTGTTCTAAATATAACATGTTTATATTTTATTTACGTCATTCCTACATTGGGCACAAGTCAGTTAAATCTGTTATTGCCTGTACTTTTTTTTAAATGATGCATTTCCTTTTTCAGGGCTGAGCAGTCAGCAGTCCATCAGCTCTTGACGAAGCATCTGCTTGAGGACTTTGGTACTAAAATGCTGTCGAGGCTAATACCTGTTAATATATAAATACAAGTTAGCTAGATCACAGTTTGGCACATATTTTAGAGCTGTGTGCGTATGAGCATTGTTAGGTCTCAATGAGCCACTAAGCCTGACTGGTGGATTGTCATGACATATTTTGAAATATTAAGTAAAATCTGGCATGTGAGATTTTTGAGAGCCAAATGAAAACATCTTTTTAAAATGAGGCAGACTGCTTTTAATGTTTCTTCTGCACGGATGAAAATACAGTATAGTAGGCTATTTATTGCTAGGCATGAAGTACAGGTTGAAGAGCCTTAGATTCAGCCAGCTAGGCCTCTGTGCCCTGAGGTAAACTCTATTTCACAAAGGGAATTTTGATTATGGTCTCCAGCTCTATAGCCCTGTGCAGGCTTCAAGAGGCAAGTGAGGAAAGCTACCAAAAGAAAAAAGAAAAGGAAAAAAGCAAGCTGGATTGGAGCCACTAACGTCATCTAAGTAAATCTGCTCTAGGACTGAAGCCATAAAATGACTGCCAGCTTCAAACTGCACTTTGGCCTTTTCTTGTCAATGGTTACTTTTTTTTTCCAGCATGCTATCCGTTTGTAGTTTCTTTTTAAATGTGCTTGCAGTATTGTGTACAATCTAAAAGTCCCAAGTTGTCCCCCTTTTCTATCTTCCTGGCCTCCCTGTGTAGCAGTGGCTGCTAATGGCTTCTGCCTTTGTTTTAGAAATGTTCAGATCAGGTGGGGGACAGCATTTTTCTTCTCAAATGTTGAAGGAATTGGGAATTTTATATCTGCATTTAGGGCTCGCCATGTATTCAAGAGGCTTAAGTTCCAAACCTCAGAAAGGGAATATTGATGTGCGAACATTCTGTTTTCTGGCAGATTCTTGTGAAGCATAAAATTGATAGGTCCAAAATTTGGTGTTGTCATTTGATTAAATCAGAATGGTATAAATATTGCAGATCGACATTAGCGGAAGAAGATTTTATTAAAAACATGGCTTTAGAGTTCATTTTTCAATTTAATTTCTGGGAAGTGGGGAGGGTTTCCATAAAAAACATTTGATACCTACCTGTTTTTTGTTTTGAAAACTGCATGCATGTAGCAAAAACAGCATTATGTTTCAATTGCAAAGTCTGAACGCTTACTTGGCACAGACTTTCTTAGGTCTCTATAAATCTTCAGAATGGTTTTTGTTAATAAGGTAATGGGAAAAGATATATTGAAAAAGAAGCTGAAAGCAAATGTAAATTGAAATGATGGGGTTTTCCCCATCCCAGCTATAACAGAGATTTGTTCTGCTTTTAAACTATGAATTAAGCCTCATTTAGGCTTGATGTCAGATTTTTGAATCTTGTGATTAGAAGCATATTAAAACCAGTATCTTTCTCATGAATCATTAGATGACTCAGTTCCTGAAACCACTACAAGCTTCTCAGTTTTTGGCTACAACCAAAAGCAGGAAATTCAGTGCTGAATAACTTCCTTTCCTAGTGCTGGCTACATCAGGGTCAGTGGTTAGTAGACACTGCTTTTGTAAGCAATAGGAAGACGTTTGTCTTAGGAACAAAGGCCTTCAGAGCTCCGTTTGCTAAAGCTGTTTATGATCTGTGGTCTTGATTTTGAATGTCTGCATACTGTGGCATCTGCAAAAGTGAATCAGAACTATTATATGGATTTTTCAAGAATAAACATAGTTTAAAAAAAAAGAAGATATAGAACATTTTTTAACTCGTACTTTTTCCCGAAAAGTTTTTATTTTATTTTAGAAAAAGCTTGGTAGGAACCAGGCTAAAAGACATAAAAAGACAAAGAATAGAGAAAAACATTTGAAAAAATAAGGGATTTGTTTTCCTCCCTATTATCCTTCCTTAAATAGGAAGTCCTAGCCTAGCCTTGGTTGTGTTTGCCTCAAATAAAACTAAGGCCAGGATGAAGTTTGCTCTCTTACTCAGCCTTGGGAGCTACTAACTCCATTTCTGTAGGTGAACAACAGGCTTACGGTGACTTGGGTTCAGCAAATGCAATTTTCTACTGGGGTCTAATATTTTTTCCTCACACACTCTGTACAAAACAGATTTATTTTATTGTATTAAGAGCTTTTCTTTTCTCTTTATTCCCTGAAATAGATTTCTAAACCTAAAATTTTCTGAGCCAAAACAAATTTGACATTACAATTGTTTTCAGATTGATTGGAGACATTTAGATGCTGTGCCTTGTGTAGTGGCCTGATAGTTGCCTGACTACCATGTAGTAGTTGTAAAGCAATGTGTGTGTGTGTATGGGGGGGGGGGTGTTTGTTGGGATTTAAAAGCAACATTTGCTATTAATGATACTCTTGAGGCCAGTAGGCATGTATGCATGTACATATGTATATATGCTGTTGATTGGCTTTTGCCATTCTAAGTTCCAAAATGAAAGTGCTCAAATTATAATAGATTTATAGTGCGAATACAAATAGATCTATGGTGAGATAAACGGGTGGGTTCCCTTTCCTTTCCTTCTTTTGAGATTAGAGAAAAATTATGCACTTCTTGGGTTCTCATAATCCTCAATGAAGTGAGAATTTGTGATATGTTTTGCCGTGTGTTCTCCTTTAGCTATTTCCCCCCTCTGGTTTGATTCATGGAGTAGCAATCATTCAAATTTGGGGAAATGATAGCGAAATTCTTGTTACCTGAAGCATTTTTTAAAGACAGGATATTTTGATTATGATTGTAGAAGAGAGATCTCATATGGTATAGTGCATCTGCCCTTGCTGAACTTGGCACCTTACTGTCCTTAATGATCATACATTCCATGAATTCCGTGGGTTTTCCTACATTCTATGTCATCATTCACATTGTTTTGGAAGTTCTTCCAGGAAAAGCTTTCAAAAGGTTATTGGGTTCTGTAAAGGGGGAAAGAGGGCAAAGTGAAGTCACAACTCTGAAAAGGCAAGGTCAAAGGAAGGACATTAGAAATGGCAGTCAGCAGAAATTCAGTCTTCAGGCACAACATGGTCAGGAAGTTATTTCCAAGGTCATTAACAAGAGAAGTCAGAAATATAGGCAGGAAGCCAAGCTGAAAACAGTGGGTTGGAAAAGCTGCTGTGGACATTATTTCAACACCTGTCTATTCCCTTCTGAAGGCTTCTGTGCCTTGCTTGTAAGTCTCCATACTTTTCAAGGATAATCAGGTTAAATATCTCTCTGCCAAATGTTACTCCCAAATAGATTATCTGTTCCCAGATCACATGTTCCTTCTCCTTTCTGCCTTTGGGACCAACCTTTGAAATGCCCATGTCATGTTTAGCTTCTGTCTATCCTGATCAAGACTATTCTTTGGGCTCAGCAATAAGGTCAAAGCATTAGGGGATGTCATCTGACCTTTCTCTAACTTTGGAATTTAAATGTGCTGCCAAAAATTGTGACTGCTATCACCACATTTCAGGGACAGTGCTCTTTGGCAGAAAAAAACCTTTGCCACCAACTTTGTCATTTTAAAAAATAATCTCCATATGGACTCTGAGTTGGTCCCTAGGAAACAATCCCATCAATCTTTCTCCATTTACATAAATTATTTAATACAGAAGAATGACCAAAAGAGAATATACTCTGCTCCTGAAAGGGACCAATGGATTGCAAGCTGATGATTCAATCTTTCCTACTATAAAACTTCGGATGTGCTCTTTCTCTATATACATATTCATATTAAAGAATGGATTTAGAATACATTCCTGGGATTCAGTTGAAGCTAAATGTCACATGTTGAAATAATTCATTAACCAAATTATACTAAAATTGATTAAATCAATATATTAAAATATTTGGAGATTAGCTTGAAACTTATTACTTCGGGACTTCATATTGGAGATTAGTTTGAAATAAATTATTTTCTAAGAATTGATTTATATAACCCATGTTTTTCATTTGATTCAACTAGATAAGTATATCCTTCTGGAGTTATCTTCCCCCCTTCCCTTAGGTAGCACTTGGCCTATAACAGAAGTTCAGCCCTTATCCCTCCCAAAAACTCAGACACCTTAATGTACTCAGTCACAATAACAATCACTATATTTTTTTCTGTGACAAAAATTGAACACTTATGATAATGACTGAAAAGATGTACCCAAATCAGGCAAAAGAACAATGGAACATCTGGCAGACAGCATATGGAACATGACCCTATTGGAGGATATGAGTTGGAGGTCAGCTACTATTGATTTATCTTTCAAATTATAAACATTTTGATTCTGAAAACCAGCCTTTATTATGTAAATAGGAGCTCATCTGAAACTATTGGGTGGGAAGGGGAATGAAAAACACCTAAGATACTTGGTTGGAGTCACTTGGTGCAATGGTTGCATTTCTTCCATCTAAGTGAGTAGGAAACAAGAACTATACAAACTTCAGTAAGGTATCTTTAATGCTAATCTGGGATAAATACACAATCTTAAAAGCTATCAGGACTTTCCTGCCCATATTTATAGTGATCTAATTAAGGTGGTCTGTTTGAATAATTTGAAACTTTAACATGTTCTTGTCACCTGGGCTAAATAAATTACCATTTATTAGATTAGCTGCCAGCTGACTTGCTGTACTACATCTCTTATGATTTTTGTTAATGTTTTTCAAACATGGCAAGTGTAAAATGTATGGACTTCAACTCCCAGAATTCCCCAGTTAGCTGGTCTATGTGTCTTTCTTAGTCTCCTCACAGTCACTTATGATTCCAACTAGAAAATGAAAGTAGGTATGCTTAATATGTGGTAAAAGAGAGATAGCAGAAATTAAATTTAATTAGATTTTTAAATATCTTCCTAACAAATTAGCACAGAGATTAGGATTTTGAGGTGCCTGAACTTGATTTGTGTGGATGCACAACTATTTTTGTATTTGTTTCATAATGTGGTAAGAGTGAAACCTTTTTGCATACTATAAAAGAGTGCATGGTAGTATTTCATTTTATTTCTTATTTCATTTCATTTTCTGTCAGAAGATTCCAGAACTGTTTACCAGAGAACTAAATAAAATGGACTTCAATACAACCAACAATTCTTTTAAACAAAATACAAGATGCATTCTTTTTGATCTTAAAGGGCAAGCCTTGTTTTGGCGTAGCTCTAATTATATGTATAGTCAAATAATATACAAAGAACCCTGTATTTTAGAGCACATAATAGACAATATTATCCCAAAGAAGATATTATAAATTTCAGAAATATACTGCTAATTGACCGACAATGTGTTTCATTCTTTACTGACAATGCAAAGTTCTGTACAATTTGACATGTTTGAAATTTGTGATTCCCAATGATACATGCAAGACTTAACTTAGTAGAAGCAGCAAATTTGATGTCAGTTTAAGAGGCGACTTATCACTATAATGTGGATATCAGGTAGGAATTAGAAGCCTAAGGCATCAAGTTGTTCATTGTCTATAAACCCAGTCATCAGTGGCTAGTGATTGATTCATTAATTAAAATCAATTTAAATGGATTTGTAAGCTTTCTATAGCTGCTTATCTTATTAACAGCACCAAAGCAGTGTGGCCTTCAAATATGTTTAGAGAAAATACAGCTAGCTTGAAGAAATGTTTCCTCACATTTGCACAAAGAGAAACTTTCTTTTTTTGTATATTTTTTTAAAATCTGCATTGAATTTTCCTGAAACCACAGTTCTTTTAATCTTTGTATGAATGCTTGTCAGGACATTTTCTGCTCTTGTCAGATATATAAATCTTAAAGGCTGTTGCATCCCCATGGTCACATGATCAAAATTCAGAGGCTTGGCAACTGGTTCATATTTATGATGGTTGCTGTGTCCCAGGGTCATGTGATCAGCTTTTGTAACCTTCTGACAAGCAAAGTCAATGGGGACGCCATATTCACTTAGCAACCTGTTACTTATTTAACAACTGCAATAATTCACTTAACAACTGTGGTTAGAATGGTCATAAAACAGGGCAAACTCACTTAATCAATGTCTCACTTAGCAACATAAATTTTGGGCTCAATTGTCATAAATCAAGGACTACCTCTATTTGCTTTCTGTGTGAGAATATTATTTTAGCCCCTTCCCAATGCCCCTTCTGATGTAGTGAAGGGGGCCACAACTATAACTGTTTTAAACCCATGGTTCAGTTACAAGACTTGATGAAAGCAGTACAGAACTGGCAAAAACCAGCAATTTTGACAAATAACTACATATATAAACACTTAATATTATTCTTTTCTGAAGAGTTAAGTTGTTATGCAGATTGCTCAAGGAAAACTGAAAGCTGAGATCAGAAGAAAAGGCAACATAGTTATAGCCAGTTTACACCAATCCAATTCGCCAGATTAATAATGGTGGATTAATCATTGGATTAATAATGACAAGACCAGTCATCTGAGTAACTGAGATGATGGACAGCTAATTTTGGACAGCTGAAAGGTTCAAAATTTGAGTGGTGTGTGTCTTACTGCTACAGGAACTGCACTCTGGCTGAACCTGTAATGTTTAAATAGAGTGATTATATAATTATCAAACGGAAGGCAAAGATCCTTAAGAAGGAAGTAAAATAATTTTGACGACAGCATTGACCTGTGCATGTGTGAAAACAGGCTCCCAAGTCACTATCATAAGAACTGTGAAGGCTGTTTAATATTTTCCACCGAGGATGCTGAAGGAATTGCATTCACTTTTGTTACCAAGACCGGGAGTGAATTTTAGTGTACAGAAAACCTGGACCTATTCTGTTTGTTGTTTTAACAAAATCCCTAGAAATCACCATTAATTTAGCTTGGTTCTTCATTTTTTGTATATTGTTGAGGCTGCAGATAGTCCTTGACTTATGATCACTATTGAGACCGGAATTTCCATTGTACGTTATAGCAGTTATAAATGGAGCCAGACCCAATTTTACAATAATATAGTTTTTACATGAATCACAGGGTTCCCAGGATATGGCCCTCCCAAGCTCCCTTTTCATTAGCAGAGGGTTGCAGGAGGCTGTGGCAGCCAAAGAAGTGGAGATTGTGAGCCCGTTTTTGCTGGCAGAAGCACCATGGGTCGGTCCTTCACTGTTTCCAGGCTGCATCTAAGTACCCCATGGGCTGGCTTTGTTTTCAGTGGCAGAGGGTTTCAGGAGGCTGTAGCAGCCAAAAAACAGAGCTCAGGAGCCCGTTTTTTCTGGCAGCAACACTGCAGGCCAGTCCTTCGCTGTTTCCAGGATGGTCCCAGGGACCAGTTCTAAATACCCCGTGGGCCAGATCTGGCCCCTGGGCCTTGAGTTTTACACCCCTGATCTAGAGCACAGTAGGCTAAAGACAGTTGCTGCAACACCCACTGACCTATTTATCAACAGTCACAACAGAATTCTGAATTCTATGCAGAACAATGAGACTGTCTTTAATTGCTTGGTTCTCGGACCTTATTTTAGGCCAGTTTCAAATTCTTGTTTTAGCTGCTAGACTTGTTCCTCATGAAGAACTGGATAGGCATTTCTTTTCTATCAGGTTTATAAAGACATATGTCAAGGGAGACATTTTACATGTATATCTGTACCACATCTTTTTAATGTTTATCTTTCTCCTGGGGCAAGAATTGCATAATTTGGAAAGTCCCTGTGGGGCATTTGCATCACACATTATGAATGAGGCTGCAAGTGTAGCCACAGGGACAAGATTGGCAGTCAAGATAAGTCTCTTATTGTTGTTTATCTCAGGGTGGATGGAACAGATTAGAAATCTGAAAAACTAATTAAATAAAATGGGACTTTATTCAGTTCAGAAGCTTACCTTAGCTGGAGATCCTCATGTTCCTGATAATGCCAGTACAGGATTGTCCACCCTTTTTACCATATTCATAATACAATTTATATTGAGACATGAAAAAACACAGCAACTCAAGTTATGCAAAATGAAAAAGTGTAGGTGCTTTTTAACATTTCATTGCGACCACTTCCGAATTTGGATACTATGTTCATGAATATATTGTATAGCTTTCTGTTTGCACAACAGTCCTTTTGCATCCAACAAAAATTTGCAGTGTTTTTATGACAGGCTCTTGTCGTGCACCATTCCATACAGTACAATTCAGACAGAAGTAGTTGCAAAGAAAATTACAAACAAAAAGATTCTAGGAGTAAATGAGGGGCTCTCTAAACTAATAGCAAGCTAGAGTAGAGATAGTTATTTGGTACTATTTAAGTGTTGAGGAAAAACACTTACTTGGTTCCTCCCCTGACTTTTTTATTTTTCTAATATCAAGGTTTAGTGTGGGAGCATCTCTTTTTGGCCCAATTTCCTCTGGTGGGTAGATCATAGTCTTCAAGGAGTGGAGCTTTGAGGACAGAAAGATTGCTGGCTGCAAATGTTGATCATGCCTCCCTTTGGGAGCTGAGCTGTATTATGTGACCATCCTAATCCTACCCCTCCCCTCATTTAACACAATGAATGCTTTCAGTCTGATCTTGTATATGTTCTTTCAGAAGTAACCCTGCATTTGGATTTCAATCGTGGAATGAAGAGGAAAGAATTGCAGTCAAATTTAACTTACAAACTTTCCCATTTTTTTTAAAAAAAAGAAGATAAAATATCAGAAAGAAAATCTATTTCGGGTAGCTGAGACACCAAATCTGTACATTTCTTCCTCCATCATAGTTAATGCAAAATCTATTTAGTTTCATCATTTAAAAAAAATACAATTCATTTGTACTTTTATTAAGGTGCTTTTTGTGTCTAAATGTGGAAAAGGGAAAACATGACTATGAGAGAAAAAAAACCCTTCTTTCCTGTTCATGGCTCAAGCCCCTGAAACAGTAAACTTACTTACGGAATCACATTTAGGCAAACAGAATCAGGCATTGATGAGAAATTAAAACAGATAGTAACTTCAGCAGATGCAGTTACGATATATAGAAATCTGAGACACTGATTATTTTTTAACAAGGATTTGGGGGGTGGGGGGACAACGACTGGAAGTTGGCTCTAAAATTTAGATATTCTTTTCTTTTTGCACATCCTCTTAATGTAAATACAATTTCTCCCCATTTGTCTAATCTGTAAAATCTGCTTTACAAAGTCTTAAACAGATGGGTGAGCTGACTCGCAGACCTCAGATGCTCTGATGAAACTTGTACTCGGTATTGAAAACTAAAAAGGCTATAACATGCCTTTGGAAATATTAAAAATCTCATTCACCCATGTTGTGTAGTTAGCCAAAATGTTGGACTGTTTCCCATCTTAATCCAACATAGTTAGATTTAACAGGAAATGGTTTCAACAGAACAGGGATGTCAAACTCGCAGCATCACTGACATATCACAACTTTTTTCCCCCTTCGTTAAACTGGGCATGGGCGTGGCCAGTAGGTGATGCATCTGGCCTGCGGGCCACGAGTTTGACAGCCCTGCAACAGAAGAACACCACCATCACCAGAGCCACCACGCACATAAAAAGGGCTTATTTTCTTCTATGAGAAATCATGGCCTACTTATTTGCACATAACATCATGGAATGTAGCTTCTGGATCGAAAAATTGCATTTTGAAATATGGATTCTGTCATTCAACTTGGAAGATTCAACACGTTGCCTCCTCCAGTAAATGATGCAGTCTGTCACACTGTTCC
>JAPKID020006899.1:0-10465 GCA_026931265.2 Tropidonophis doriae | reverse complement strand
TCTCTGCTCCGTTTCTGACTGCCACCTGGCGCTAAACTCCCCAGCCGGCGGTGAGAAACGTAGCGGAGAGGCGAAGGACGCGTGCGACCTTCACATGCTGCCCCTCGCCTCTCCGCTTCGTTTCACACCGCCAGCCGGGGAGCTTAGCACCAGGCGGCAGTCAGAAATGGAGCGGAGAGGCGCGGGCACGTATACTCGGTGTATAAGACGACCCCCGATTTTCGGTTGACTTTTTTGGGCTTCAAAAGTCGTCTTATACGCCAGAAAATATGGTACATCTATTTCCCATGGGGAATAGACAGGCAGAAGATGAAATGATAATTATTATATAATGTAAAGTATTTTAATATTAAGAGACTATCATCACTGATTGGTGGGTGATGGCAACATAGCATTAAGATTGGATAAAGGTGTTTCAAATCAAGGGTTTCATTGTTCCCAGTCAATCTCTCAACCATCAGCAAAGTTTAAAGCATTATACTTTATAGTATCTTGTTTCTCTGAAAATAAGACCTCCCTGGATAATAAGCCCAATCGGGCTTTTGAGCGTATGCACTAAAATAAGCCCTCCCCTGAAAATATTGCAATACAACAGGAGCCATGAGGTGACCACGCTTGCCACCTCCTGCACCTCAAAAATAATAAGACCTCACCACAAATAAGACCAAGCACTTATTTCGGGGGTCAAAAAAAAATAAGACCCTGTCTTATTTTCGTGGAAACATGATAATATAAAGCGTAAATTACCATTGGTTCATAGTTTGTATTATGATATTTTTACATATGGGACAAGTTTCAATAGTTGCATGTATCATGCAACAGTTGAAAAATGCCAAGCATACAAAATCATCTTGAAAACAACAGAGAATTACAATGCAGATTATTAATATCATTTAAAACACAAGTCTTTTAATAGTTTCCTTTTTTTGATATTCATCTGTTTCTAAATTTGAATTTTATATGGTGAGATTTACTGTGGGGAATATCTATTTATAAAACATGAACAATGTGCATGCTAACAAACTAACACATGTTCACAATGAATAAACTTACTTGCTTTGCATAATCATCTGGCAACTTTTCTGTTAGATCTAGATGGCTGTTTAATTCTTTGATCCAGAAATACACAGAGTCACTATTAGGAATATCAGTAATGGAAGAACAATCTGGCTCATTAAATTCTGTCTGTGTGAGATCTTCTCCTGGATTGCCAAGTAACGAATGAATTCTAATAATGAAAACACAGTAGAATAACCACGATTCAGACTGCAGAGTAATAATCCCAGACAGCATAGCTAAATCCATGTGGGGAAACTAGTAAAGGCAGAACTTTTAATTACAAATAGTCAAGAGAGCAGTTTGACCTCTCCCGTTAGGTCATATAATTAATGGAAAATTGAAAACGATAATAAAATCTGTGCAATTATTAAGACAGTGTTTCATAATTGATGAAGATTCATAATTTCACAACTATTTATTTTATAGTGCAGTTTCTGCTTTATTACATTAAGTTGTTTTAAACTATGCAACATAAATTGCTTCAAGTACAACAAAGAAGCAGATAAAATGCATTATTTTACCTTTGATCCCTGTTTTCTGGGTGCAGGATATAAGTTGGTAATTCCTCTGGGGAAGGGATAGCAGGATAAGATTTTACACAATCTGATCTTTTAGGCCACATAATATTCTGCTTATCCTAATCAAAGGAAAAAAAAGTGATTTTATTAATCATCACTTATTTGATGTTAGGTAAATCTTTTAGACTATGATATAATAAAACAGAGAGCAAAATTTTCCACTTAAATGTCATTTACCCTATAATCGTCAGCTTCCAAACCCCATAATGAGAATACAGAATGAACCCAAGGGGAGGACTCCAAGGAATGGCTGAAATCACTGCTGTTGACTTGAAGTTCAGAATTCACAGATGCCATTGTAGCAATTGAAGAATCACCACCAAACTGCAAACAGCAATTCAGGAATGAGAATGAAGGACAGAACTGACACCTCAAAGACATTAAAAATAAATCTGCTTGCAAAAATAATTTAATTAGACCCAATTTTACTTGGAAATTCTGGAACATTCACAAAACAAGCAATACATAAAAAAATAATTATGCATATTCAAGCAAACAAGGAAACATATGTCTGGTAGAGGGTTGTGGATCTATTAGCAGATAACCTTCTGCAACACTTCTTACTTCAATCAGGCATAGAATTTGCTTCTGAAGCCCTAAGAAGGAGAGGCAGATAAGTGCTAAAAAAAGAAATGTTAAAGTGCTAAAAAAGAAACTCTTCTAGACAATTGATAGCATTAAAGAATAGGTAATTTATTTATGTATTACTTACTTAAAAAAAACTATAGGGCATCACAATAAAATCTGAGCGATATAAAACTCCCCAATCCATAATTAGGAGTAGAAATAATCAAATTTAATATTAAATAGGACAGCGATGGCTAACCTTTTTTGGCTCGCGTGCCAAAAGCGGGGGGAGCACAGAGGGGTCATGTGTGAGCTATGTGCATGACCCAGAGGCTTTCTAGGAGCCTGGGGAGAGTGAAAACAGCCTCCCCTCCACCTCCAGAGGGGGAAAAACGGCCTCAAAAGAAGGCCTAAATCAGCTGGCCAAGCGCACACATGCATACTGGAGCTGACATGGCAACACCTCGAGTGCCCTAAGAAATGGTTCTACGTGCCACCTGTGGCACCCGTGCCATAGGTACATCATCATGGAAATAGGACATTGGTAAGTACAGAATGATGATTTTTCACTGTAAGAACTGTTTTATTAAAAGTCATTTTTCTCTTTAGTTGTTTTAAAGCAATATTCAGTAAACATTAATAGTATTCAATTTCTGTATTTCAAAAATGGATTGGTAGGAAGGAGTGGTAAATAGATGGAAATTTATGGAATGACTCAGATTGAGAATTATATCTATAAAATCAAGAGGCAAGGGGTGTGCTGTATTTTACTTTTCTTTTCCAGAACTAAAAATATTGTTATGGGGGAAAAAGAGAAGGAAGGAGTATTATGTATGTTTGCTACCTTGGGTTACTTATAAAGCAATAAATGTGGGGGAGAGACAAAAATCTAATAATAAAATAAAATAAGTAAAGTGATTTTAGCTTGGCATCTGTTCTATACTTAAGCTTCAAGAAAGATAGTGTCATGGAAAGAAAAATGCCTACTTCATGTCATGGTACTGAAGAATCTCCATTTTTTCATGAGTTAAAGGCATGTGGCAATATATTTTTTGTGGAAAGAGGAAGTTTATCTCAAAAGACTCTGAAAAGGCCACTATTCCAGAGGAATGATCAGCATGCTTCATTTGGACATAAAGAATTTAGAACTAGAAAAGATTATTTTCTCTAACAGAGATTAAGATCACCTTAATGGATACTCTGGTATAATTCCATCAGATTCAAGTGTACATTTGCATCTAGTACAGGATGGAACTGAGAGTCCAAATAGAGTTTTAGGGAGCAGGTTAGATGTTGGCACTCCTAAATTTTGTTTAAAAGCCTTGGTACTGGTAACTTCAAGGAAACAGATTAACACCCCTCCCTTTTTTTTAGGCATCTCATGGTGACTTTAGTTTACCTTTATAAATCATGGGTCACAAATACAAATTCAGTGTAGACAAACCTCAACATATTCAACATTTTCAAACATGTCACCACGGTGATAACGGACTGGTTGGTCCCACTGGCAATGCAAGCTGTGCTGCTGATTGCCCAAACGACAAATCTGATGGTTTCCTGCAAGATATATAAGCATGCATAGGTGGACAGACAGAATATTTAGAAATATAAGTTTGACAACAGCTATAAACAGCTACAGGAGAAAAAACTGCAGCATAGTTTAGGTTTCTTCGGAACTCTTTAAATAAATCAGAGAACTCCCATTTTGCAAGTTTATAGATACGACTTTAGAGAGATGTGCATACCTCTGCCTTTTGTACAATATAGTTAACTATTTCAGAAGGAAGTCACAATTTAGGGAATGTTGCTAATCCCATGACCTTGCAAGGTGGCTGTCAAATGTCCCTTTGGCATATGCAGGAAAAGAAAGTCCTGGAAATTATTTTACTAAGAGTATTACTTTACTGATAGATCCATACAGGAATAGAAACAAAACTAGTTGTGAGCTTTTCATGCAAAAAACCAGCATAGCTAATTTACTCTTTTCTCCATATGGGCTATTCCATTGTCCATTGTTGACCAACACATTCCTTTTATTTTGAGAAAACAGTCTGTGCCTTGAGAAAGTTCCCATCATATGGCCTTGAAATATCAGGATCTTCTCAGGCTGCAAACAGCTCACATAGATTCCTCATCTTCCAATACATTCCAAGCATTCTCCTCCCCCCTCCCTTCGTTTCTGTTGTCAAGCTGCGAGTAGAGGTGTGTTACGAGTCAGCCTTGACAGTGGCTTTCTGGGAAGAATACAAGGATTTAATGCCTGAAATGAGATTCTGAATGCTTTCACATTTCTACAAATGTTTATCCATAAAGAAATGCTGACTGATAAAATTAACCTGAACTTAACAATAAGCAATTTTTAAAATCATGCTAACATTTATCTGGAAAGTACTCTGCTTAATGTGTATTTGAACACAGAAACCTTGGTTTTCTGAAGCAGAATGGAATTCTTTAGACAATAGATATGGGTGCCTATTTGGCTTGCATGTTTCTTTAAGAACATTTGTTATATAAACAGATACCTAATTGTGCCTCTTTTGCCATCTGTGTTTCATGGATAATATTTCTCAGGATCTGCTCTTCCTGAATTAGTTTGTGCTTTTCTAAGATTTCCTGCTGTCTCAAGTAATGGTCATGTTGCTTCTGATATTCCTTCAATTCATTTAATGTTCGCTGAAGTGATCTTGAAAAACATCAGAGAAAATTCCATTCAGCTTGCTTTAAATTTAAATGAACAATGGTACTAATTTTGATGTATTGTTTTAGATTGTTGTTACTAGACCCAATTGTGCATTAATTTCCCATTTTTTATTAATTTTTATTATTATTACCCTCAAAAAATAACAATATTAAAAGGGAAACCAAGAAACAAGAATTTTTTAAAAAATATAAGGTTATACATTATTTTAATTATATTTTAAATCACAATATACAACTGATAGAAGAATAGTTAAACAGGATGTAAGTGCAGAAACCCATTAGTTTTCCTCTGATGACTACAGAACGAAGAAAGGCCTACCTATGTTGAGCTTCAAGTTTCTGCTCAAGCTTTTGCTGGCATAGGACAGCATGCTTCCTTTTAATTGCTTGGTCAAACCCTGGCTTGGCCTGTAAAGCATGATCATAACATAAAACTGAGTGGTTGTATTCCCCAAGCATCTGAAAAAAGATTGAGAAGGAAAAAGGTTTGTCAGCTGAAATAAAAGTTATAACAGACAGATCACTTATGGAATTACAATGATTATCTTAATTACTAATGTCATCACGTATTAGAGATAAAGTTATGGTTACTATATCATTATTTCAGTGAATTTTCTGTTTCCCTTCCTTAATAGGATATAAATGATCTACTAGCTTAAGTTGGAAGAGTTTGTAACAGAGTAAAATAATACAATATTATTATTCAAGAGAAATGAAATTAAGATCTTATTTACTGCATATATGTTTCCTAAAGTATAATAGCTGGTGAAGACATCACTGTAATCCAGAGCAGCATGGACTACAATAGCTGCATCAGCAGAAAAATGTGCTCTGTGTAATACATTCGCCAGATTTATCAATGCAACATCTTTATTATGCCTGAAAGAGAAAAGAGACAAATAATAATTATGATTATTGGTTTTTGTTTTTTCTAAATAGCTAACAGTTTTTTAATATATAAAACAGAAGTAAGAAGTAGTCTGAAACTATGAAGAAATGCATGTCATTAAAAATGATAATGTTAACTATACATAGGCCTTGATAAACTGGTGGCTCAACCTAATATGAAGGATTTATTTCAAATTGTAAATTGTATCTAGTTTGCTATTCAAAGAGTAACTTTAAGCACATGGATTGAAGAGCAGATATTTTGTAGATAGGACTACTAGACTAACCTAATGCTAAGAAGGCAACAACATAGCTAACACTTCCACTTAATAGCAGAATAGTAATAGTAAAGATAATTAGCCCATTAACCCTGAAATTCTCAGTTTCCCCATTCATATTGTATTTCAGAAATTAAATCATATAGAGGCCTAGTAATAATGATAAGTTAGTGCATGAGAGCCCTATCAATCCTAAGTGATATGAAAACCACAATCAATTAACTTAATTTGATATTATGTGTTCATTATGTTCCTAATAAAGCCTATTTATCACTTCCCCATATGTATCTTACCTTGTAGAAAAATGGAGAGCTCGCATTGCACATTCTACTACTTGATATGGGTCATTCTTTATTCTCCAATAGAAGGAAGCCATATTGTATAACACCCAAGATGATGAATTCTGTAAAAGGAATAATAAACATGGAAAGAAACAATGTTCTTTTAGTTAAATATGTTTGAAGTCTTCAAGAAGATTTTAAACATATTTATAATTTTTGTTTATATGATGATAACCTTGTTGGAGTTATTCCCCCCCCCCCCCGATACTTTGTATTTATGTACTGCATCAGGCCTTTTAAAGAGAGTAAGGAAATTTTGGGAAGCTGCACTTTGTGAGGAGAATGACAATTGCAAACTGGAGAGAGTTATATCACATACACAAATACATGTTAGGCTTTGTGAGAGGACTTATTTTATAACTGGGATATTCCTTGTTATAACAGTTATTCCATTCTCTTCATAAATTTTCCATCTGAAATGAGAAACTGTACTGTCAGTTTTCAGCAGTCATGGTCAAAAGTGGCATTTAGGGTCACAGAAAGATGAAACAGGCCTCAGGCTGCCCAGCTTGAAAAGCTGCATCTCAATGATGCTGATTTAGACAGGACAGCCAAAGTAGTAACTGTATTAATACCTTCAAGAGACCTTCATATATGCAATGTCCTATCTCTTCTATGCTTCTTCCTAATCGTCTTGATAGGTAATTCAATACAGGATCTTCTTTAGGTAACAAGGGTGCAGAAAGATTAACTCTTTCTTGAATACCCTAGATGAAAAGAGAAAAGGTATTAGCATTTGAATTCTTAAAATGGCTTGACTTTTTTGAAAAAAACAATCCCCCCAGATTCTATGTTCCCTTAAGCCTAATTAGACTTTATGGCATAATTGAAAAGGAAGGTAAGATAAAGGAATTCCTGCAGATTTGACTCTGCTAGTTGTTGCCAACTTTAGGGGATGGTGCTTATCTCTGTTTCAAGGCCATTGAGCCAATGCTGTCCGAAGACATTTCCATGGTCATGTGGCCAGCATGACATCACAGAGCGCTGTCACCTTCCCACTGTAGAGGTACCTATTTATTTACTTGCATTTGCATATTTTCAAACTGCTAGATCGATAGGGGCAGGGGCAAGGACAGGTGCTTACCCTGTCATGTGGCACTTGAGTCTTGAATCCAGGCTGCTGGCTTTCCAGCTGACAAGCCCAGTATCTTAACCACTGAGCCACCACACTGCGCTTTGGCATAACTGTGCACATATAATATTTCTCAAGTATAATAGGTTTCATTTTGATGTGTGTGCAATTCTTATTAATAAAGTAAGAAGTATCTGGTTGTGTGACATCAAGATAATATAGGTGAACATTTTTATATAAAAAACCAACCCCAATAAACCAAGCAATGCCATTCAATAGAAATTGGTTATTGTTTTAACGTATTTACTTTACTGCCTGTACTCCAACAAAAAATATAGTAGCTTATGACAAAAAAAGTCAGATAGCAGGAAGTTCCAAGTCCCAGGCTGGCAGGCAGATAAGCTGCTACTGCTGGGTTGGCACAGAAGTGAGGAGGTGCAGGAGAGAGTTGTGGATGGTTGACAGGAGAGTGCACAAAGCACTGCATGAGAGGATGTATAGTGAAGATTAGGGTGCGCAACAGAATGTACAAGAGGCCCAGTGCAGGTCAGATAGCGTACACAGGGGTGCATGACTAGCCATATAGTATGAATGCAGAGGGGCTGGAAAAGGTGTTCAGGTGGAAGAGATTCACCCAGCAACTTGCCAACTTCCTTATCGGGGAATACATGTGAGAATCTAGCAGGGAATGTCACAAAGGATGATCATGTGGCATTACAACTTGTCATAAGAATGAACCAGTTTCCCAGAGCTCAGGTTGTGTTCATGTGATTGCAGAGATGCTGAGATGGTACTGTAGGTATCCAAGGACCAGTTGTAACCATCATTTGTTTAGAGCTGTCATAACTTCAGTTGCTGAAGGAATGTTCCCAGTTCGAGGTCTACCTATAGCTGCTTTAAATGATCATTTTTAACACTTCTCAAAATACCATGAAAAGTTCCTACATGCAACTATTAGTGCTACAACTTGAAAAACAATACATGGTTTTATTGAGGAACCTTAAAAGCATTTTAAATATATTTACCATTACAGTCTGCATTGGTTTAAGATGTTGGAGCTTTTGAGCTTTTTACGTTGCTGCTTAAAAAGGGGTAATTATTTTATGGGGTAATTATTTTTATAATGCTTGAAAATTAGTTGCCTTGGTAGGGGTGAATCTATCGGAAATGTAATTTACAAATCTTTGAATTGATAGGTGCAGTGCATATCTCGTCAGAAGTAAGATCCAGTGACCTTACCTAGAAAATCTATAGTTGTCCACATTGAATTATGAATTTTTGCCAAAGTGGTTTTCTATACAGATCCTAAAATGTTCATACTCTCATACACAGGAAACCTTTTGCATGCACTTTGCCAGAATTTTGTTATTTAACTGACATACTCAATGGCAGGAATGAAATAGCATGGAAAAGAATAGCCCTGGCTTGATGTGCTAAATACCTAGCGATATTAGGTAACAGAGTTCATTTACATAGAATCATGTTTCCAAGGAAATCATGTTTCAAACTACAAAATGCTTAGAATTTACACTTATTCTATATAAATGCATTGCTCCTTCAATAATTCAGAAGGCTATAAAGTTAACGGTCTTTATGCACAGGAGTGTTTATAAGCATACAAAAACCAAGATGAGATTGAAAATACAACACAATAGAAAAAAATAGGTGTAGTTGTTTAAAAGAGAATTAAAGATCTGCAGCATCAAAACAGTTGTGATTTCCGAATTCTCTTTTACTGTGCTAATAACATCACTGTGAAGTTTTCAGACTGCAGTATTTAAAATACTAATATAACCAATTACTTACTCGTAAATGCTGAAATGCGTGAATGCTGTATGGTAGATCTAAAATTTTACTACATTCTGGTTCTTCTAGGTCTAGAGGTAAAGGAGACTTTGTGTCTACATAATCTTCAGGACTAAAGCATAAGAATAAATAAAAAAATAAATAACAGTTTGGGTGCAACGAAATAAATTACAAAATACTAATTAGGAAAAGCAATTTAGGAATACTGTTAAAGATAACTGTACTAAAACATATTTTTCTATATCACTTCATTGTTCATTCTTCCAAGATAGCTGTAATTAACATAACTAATTACCCTAGTTACTAACTAGGCATCCCCTTCCCTTCTAAAACTGCAGCTTTTCTATTTTTATTTTGGTACAATTAGCTTTCTTAATACCTGATGTCTTTGCTCTCTAAGGTGATATATGTGCCATCATAAAGATCCAAATCCCCCAACGGCACCTTTGCTTTAATACAATCAGGATCTTCTTTATTATGCCTTTGTTCCAATCCTGTATCTCTGTCTTCATTCTCCTCTATATGGATCTTCTGAGCTACTAATTGTTTCTACAAAAAAACAAAAAAAAACAAAATAAAAAAAATAAAATGCATTGTTCAAAATACAAATATCACCAAAATACATACTCATTTATGTTTCTATGAAAGTGACATGGCAATTATCTCTTGTTCCTTAACCTCATGCACAGTGATATTACTAGTAGTTAATGATCTGAAACTTATCTGCCTATTTTTTGAGATTGTAAACAGTTAGGATTACAAGAGTTAAAATGAAAGTATAAAGTCTTGGGTCACTTTATTATTTTTTTAAAAGAGAAAATTGCCAAAGATAATTCTGCTAAAAATTAAGATATTTTATACCTAAACCATACATCAAAAACCAGCAATTCAATTGGCTTATTGTTTTTTAAAGGTAACTTTCTGCTTATTTCATACATGGAAGAATCTTAAGTGTAAAAGTCAACAACTAACCACCGTAACATGTTATACAATTGTCGTCCAAAGTGTTCAGTTAAACTCTCAAAAAGAACATGCATCAGCCTGGATGATAAAAGTACTGTATTTTTTGGAATATAAGATGCACCGGAGTATAAGACGTACCAAGGTTTTGAAGAGGCAAATTACAAAAAAAAGTAGGTAGATAGAGGGAGAGAGAGGGAGAGAAAGAAAGAGAAA
>JAPKID020006898.1:0-10466 GCA_026931265.2 Tropidonophis doriae | reverse complement strand
TCCTTGTTTATGCACCCAGGATATTAAAAATGTCATTAAAATGGTAAAATGGAGGGTTCTCAAAATAAAGTGAAGGAAAGGGATGGGGGATGAAAAAAGTAATAAGCAACGAAAGAACTAAGCAGTGGGAAATGAAGTACAGATCAAAGTCAGAATGAGGACAATTGAAGGGGCATCATTGGGCTGTCCTTCCTTTACTCCCATGCTAGGTATTTTTGGAGGTAGAAGACTTCAGCTGGGACACCAGCTGAATAAGGCTTAATTTTGAATCAACACATATATACTTATCCATGGTCCTATTTCCCTCAGTCAAGATTATAATTTCCTCATGCCATAAAATTCTTGCCACCTCTAACAGGATGTTTAAGACCAGCCCTTGTCTTAAGACTGAGAGGCTACAAAATTAAATTCAGGGAAATGATTAAGGCTTCAGTTATGTCAGAAGTCTGATGTGGCGACTTTACAGATGTGTTCTTGTAGTTTTCTTGATGGAAATGGCTGTATTGGAAATGGCTAGTAACCATTTTTGCCAAAATATTTTTGAACTTCCCGGTCTAGCCAGGGAGATCTCACATCTAAATACTAAACCGGAATAAACTCTCCTTGGTTCTTCTTGGAATGATGTATGATATGATCAGACAGGTGCTCCCCTCTGCTGAGACTATATTGGAAGTTCTTAAATCCAAATCAGAAACTTTCAGTAATATCTATATTGGAGGTAGAAGACATCAAAAGTTAAATGGCTTTCTATTAAGCACAAGAATTGGGACTCAAAACCTTAGGCAGTGATGGCTAACCTTTTTGGCACCAAGTGCTAAAAGCTCATGCGTGCACACACTCAAAATGCATTGCAAGCATGATCCCCCCCCATGAGTGCGTGCGACTCCCATGCATGTGCATGTGTCTTCCATATGCGCCCCACCCCTTGCGTGTGCGTAGCAGAGTCCCGAAAACCAGCTGGCCAGCAGGAGGCTGGTGCGCATGCGCAGCAGAGCTAAGCTGAGGTGATAGCTTGCATGTCTGCAGAGAGGGCTCTGCGTGCCACCTGTAACACACGTGGTTCGCCATCACAGTCTTAGGGGTTCAAATTGATTCTAAATCCTTATGGTTCAAATTGTTTGATATTCCATAGGCATTCCTTGTTAAGACCAAAAAAAAAGGAAAGTTTTCTCTCTTTTTGCATGACTTCTGGTTTTTGTTTTTTTTAAATGAATTGGCTGGAAGCCCATTTTCTGTATTTATCATTTCAATTGAAGAAAGTTATAAAGTATAAATAATGAAATTTGGCTACTTATACATAAAAGTCGCAGCCTGTAAGGTAGTTCTTGTTTAATAAAGCCTAGGAGCTCTTCAGTTGAGTAGGGTAGATGTTACCCTGTTTGATGCAGCCATTCTAAGAAGAATAGAATGCCAGCCAATAGTAATGGGCCATCTCTTTTCTCAGCCACTGCCAGAGAGCGAATACAATGGCAGCCCGGAATCTGTGGGCTACCGGTTGCGCTACTCACGCCTTGATGGGCGCAGCCACACCCTAACCAACACCATCCATGACCGAGTGGAGCGCGAGTTCACCATTGAGGACCTAGAGGAATGGACCGAGTACCGTATACAGGTGCAGGCCTTCAATGCTGTTGGGCCTGGACCATGGAGTCAGACTGTGGTGGGGCGAACCCGGGAGTCAGGTATTCTTTTCCACTCCAGCTGTTTAAGACAATCTGATAAGCTTATCACTGCCTGCTTGGAATTTAGCATGCAAGATTCTGGACAATGTAGCAATGTGTGTTCTTGCCTGTATGTTTTGTGTATGCAGTGCCTTCATCTGGACCCACCAACATTTCAGCACTAGCTACCACATCTACCTCTATGCTAGTGCGGTGGAATGACATCCCTGAAGCGGATCGAAATGGATTTATCCTAGGATACAAGGTATTAAAAATACAGATCTTGATTTGGTAGTCCTTGCCTACTTGATTTCTCTTGTGCCGTACTGCCAAGACCTAAAGCCAGGGGTGGGTTCTGGCAGTCACTACTGCTGGTTCGCTCGTGGGTGCGCTGCACGTGCACACACACTTGTTGCGCACTATGCAGGCATGCACATTGCAAAAAAATGCTCTGCGCATGTGCAGAAACAAAAACAAGATGAGAGCACCTATGGCACCTCCCGGAGAACCGGTTCTGGGGCGTGGCAGGCCTGGGTCGCTGCCGGTTGCAGTGACCCAGGCCGCCAAACAACTACCTGTTTGGCTGAACCAGTAGGAACCCACCACTGCCTAAAGCATCCTATTCCTCCACACCTAATCTTATTCTCTTTCTTCCAGCTTGAGCCAGAATCTCTGCTTGCAGACCCTATCATTGTAAAAGATTCCTTAGTGAACATTTTGTTCAGTCTTTTAATTACTGTGTTCCCACAAAAGGCCCTTGTTTCTTTCCCCCTCCTCATTTTCCTTCCTTCAAATCCTATTTTCATGCCACGCCATCCAAGGCTCTCATCCTATCAACTTTATAGGAACAGATGCCAGTTGATAATGGTCCCCTGATTAGCACTGGGTGGAAAGGGGAATGTTTGCCTTTATTTTTACCATTGGTGCATCTTCTCTTCTAGATCATGTATAAAGAAAAGGATTCAGATTCCAGGGCCCAGTTCTGGTTCGTGGAAGGCAATGCCTCTCGGAGTGCCCAGCTCATAGGTTTGGGAAAATATGTCCTTTATGAGATCCGGGTGCTTGCTTTTACCCGCATTGGTGATGGTGTGCCCAGCAATCCACCTATACTCGAGCGCACACTGGATGACGGTAGGTGTCCCATAATTCTCAGTCTCTCAGCTATATTTACTTTTTAAAAAGGTTAGCAACCAAACATCAACACCATCTTCATCTAGAACAGTGGTAGTCAACCTGGTCCCTACAGTCCACTAGTGGGCGTTCCAGCTTTCATGGTGGGTGGTAGGGGTTTTGTCCGATACTGAAGCACTTTCCTTTTTTTAATTGAATTGACTTCCCTACTTTATATATCACCATTACTGTGAACCGGTGGGGGGTTAGAAAATTTTACTACTAACAGAGATACAAAAGTGGGCGCTAGGTATAAAAAGGTTGACTACCCCTGACTTAGAGGTTTAAACCATGGCAGGTCCAACAGTCTTTTTGCTTCTAGCTAGTAGCTGAACAGATTTTTGCAGCCCTGTTCATAACACCAGAAGCAAAGCTACTGTATTTGCACCAGGGTCTACACTGCACCAGAAGCAAAGCTATATCCTAAAGTTTTGCAAAGAGTGTATGGGCTTTTCTTTTCCTTTTTCCTTTTCAAATGAATATGTTTCCTTCTTCCCGATAACATACAGAAGCATTATGGAGGCTAAACACAATCCTTCAGCCATTCTTCTTTTGCTATCTTGGTAATTTGCATTTTGCCCTGAATATATTTCAAGTGGATTTATTTACATTATCCTTTCCCCCTTTGTTTGCTGCCTTTTGCGGTTGTTTTTTTAAAAGTTAGTGCTTGTTCTTCCCACCAAGGTACAGCCGCGCCAATTGTGATAAATCATTTAAAGTTTGACTGCATTGTTAATATTGGTATTCATGTGGAGCTGACACTTTAATTGCCTCCACATGCAGAGATGCAGTATAAAGATTTCCTAATAGCTCTGAGTTACCTTTGTGAGTCACAGTGGTGAGTCATTTAACTACAGAACCTGAAGGCATTAGTGAGTGGGGGAAAATATAGGTATTTCTCACCACTGCCTAATGCAATACCATATTTCAATTATCCAAATCATAGATCTTTGGCTCTGAAAAAAAAATGAGCTCATAACGGAGTTGAATCTCTCTGGAAGAAGCTATAAAAGTTAGCATGGATGGGGACATTCATTTGCTGCATCCCAGGGTTTCTTCATCTTCACAAACTCATTAGATGCAAGTTGATATTTCATTTTTAAAGCAAGGGGGTTATTTATTTACTGCAATAATTTGTAAATGGCCCACTCCCAAGACTCGTCAAAGCCCCATGATGACATAAAATTCATACATTAGTCACCATACATGTGGCTGACCTCCATTTTGGATCTTCTTCTGGTGTTAACCTTGGGTGGGGCAAGCTATTATACAGTGAAGGAGCTGCCACTAAGGAACAATTCTTCGGGTCCCTATCTTAGTAACGGAGTTGGAAGGGACCTTGGAGGTCTTCTAGTCCAACCCTCTGCTCAAGCAGATATCATTTCAAACAAATGGCTGCCCAATCTCCTCTTAAAAAGCTCCAGTATTGTAGTACCCACAACTCCTACTCCCAATCAATTGTCTCACTGAGTTCTAACTGTCAAGAAGTTGGAGAATAGCTTGATTCCCTCTTCTTTGTGGCAGTTCATGAGATATTGGAACACTGCTATTGTGTCTCCCCTAAGCCTTCTCTTTATTAAACTAGACATACCCAGTTCCTGCAACCGTTCCTCATATGGTTTAGTCTCCAGTCCCCTAATCCTCTTTGTTGCTCTTCTCTGCGCTCTTTCCAGAGTCTCCACATCTTTTTTTTTAAATATCTGAGTGCAGTTAGTATGTCTCTCCTTCCTTCTTCCAGTTGCATGACCTTGGAGCAGTGTTACGAGGTGGTACAGCTTCTACTTTAGATGTTGGAGCACTGCTATCTTCTCACTCCTAGTTCTTCCTTTCATTAAATTCAACATACCCAATCCCCTCTCTCCTTGATAATAGACCAATATGTTTCCTCTGACACTCAGGAAATTCTACCTGGGGGGGGGGGGGGAACCATGCGTTTAGACAACGAAATCTACATGACGATGATGCAGCTATGAGCTCTGTCTACCATCATCAGCCCCACCTTGGGTTTTATTCACTCTCCCAGATGTGGATGTTTTCCATGCCCGTTCAAAACATAAAAGAGCCAGTTTGGTGTAGTCTTAAGGAGCTGGCCTAGAAGTCAGGAGACTGTGAGTTCTAGTTCTGCCTTAGACATAAAGACCCACGGGTGGCTTTGGGCCAATCATCAGGAGACTATGAGTTCTAGTTCTGCCTTAGGCATAAAAAGCCCACTGGGTGACTTTGGGCCAATCACCAGAATATTGTGAGTTATAGTTCTGGCTTAGCCATATCCCACTGGGTGACTTTGGGCTAATCACTAAGAGACTATGATTTCTAGTTCTGCCTTAGGCATAAAAAGCCCACTGGGTGACTTTGCCCACTAAGCCCACTAAGAGACTGTGAATTCTAGTTCTGCCTTAGGCATAAAAGCCCACTGGGCAACTTTGGGCCAATCACCAGGAGGTTGTGCGTTCTAGTTCTGTCTTAGACATGAATTTTGGCTGAATGACTCTGAATAAGATCTGCCCCCCCCCCTCAGTCTATCTCATCTCACAAAATTGTTGTGAGTAAATAAAAGAAGGAAGAAGTACTAGGGTATGTTGTATGTTCCTTGCCTTGAGTTATTTAAAAAAGTAAGAAAAGTAAGAAAAGTAAGAAAAATAGAATAAAAACCTAATATATTAAAAGAAATAAATACCATACTTCTTGATTAAGTACTTTAAATTAGGTATTCCCTTAGCCCTGACTCTATTTCACAGCTTTATCCAAAGCCAGCTTTCATCCATATTGCCTTCTAAACATTTTGATGATTCCTTTTGATTTGTCCTGCATAAGGTTTAGGGATCATTTTAATGATACCTTGATTATTTGAAACCTTAAAACAAAGAAATAAGTAAGTGTGGGAAGCTTAGCTGAGCAGGAGATATCAGGCCCTTTGCATGCAGTCAAGAAATTTTCTGTGCAAAGCACAGCATAGACTCTGGGGTAGCTGCTGAAATAACTCACCATCTGGTGCTATGTTGAAGAGGCATCCTCTGGTTCCATTTTTTTTATAGCTTGGGCGTCTTTGTCTAACCTTTAGCTTCCCACCTGGTTTTATTTTTGCTATTGCAGTGCAGAATTTTTTTTTAATAGGATCTCAGTCAATTGATGAAAGAGAATGTACTTCTGAATACTGTCAGAAGGGAAATCTTTAGGTAATTGTGATGGCCAGATCATTATGCACCGATAGAAGACAATTGTCAGGCTTGTCCCAACTTTGAACAGTTGAGAAAGAAAGACACCCCCCCCCCCGACTCCAATTTTGAAGTGATAAGTTTGCTTTTGCTAAAGTCGAGGGGTCCTAGCATTAGCAAAGCTGGATCTGATTATTCCTGCACAAAGGCTGCATTTTCCCCTCTTCTCTGCCCCTACCCCCTCTGTTGACCAGTCCATCAATGTCCAATGGTATTCGAATGAGATGTTTTGAGAATGGCAGAAGTAACAGATTAACAGAGTTGGAAAGGACATTTCAGGTCATCTAGTCCAACCCCCTGCCCAAGCAAGAGACCCTATATCTGCCTCTACATAGGATCAAACTTGCAACCTCCTGATTGTGAGGCAAGAGCTCCGTCTTTAGACTTTGAGGTTTGCCACTTCTTTGATGGAGTTCCTCATTCCATTCTCATGACTCTGTTCTTGATTGGCCAGACTGACACTCTGGTTCCTGTCACCCTGTGTACAGAGTCAGCCTTGTTAGCAACTCTGGGTTCAGAACCAGTGTCACAACACTGGTCCCTTAACCAGTGTTTAGAAATAAATTTGGAATAGTGTAACACACCAGACAGTAAAGAGATACGTTGCTGTAACCACAAACAAACTCTAAAACAGTGATAGTACGAAAATAAATAGTCTTTACTTTGTCGCAACTAAAATGCTTCTTCCGACCAGTGATACTAATTTCTCAAAATAACAGTCCTTCACCAAACAGAGTTATCTTACGGTGATACAAAACAAATACTTTAGTCATCAATCTTCTCAGCAGCAAGAACAGGAATGGAATTGAAAAGGGAACAGACTATGTTCCTGAGCTTCCTTTATGGTAGAGCTGAGAAGCACAGCCAATCAGAACTCAAACACAGTTCTTAAAGCTACATAACTCCTTAAGAACATAGACTCATATATATTGTCAACCCAATATAAGGCTGAATATCCTAACAAGCCTCTTGTCGCCAACCATCTGGGTCTTCATTTTACCCACCTCGGAAGGATGGAAGGCTGAGTCAACCTTGAGCTGGTCAGCATCGAACTCCTGACTGTGAGCAGTGAGCTAGCCTGCAATACTGCATTCTAGCCAGTACCGCACTACCATGCAACGCTAAAGATGGCAGACCTAACAACAATATTTGTAGCTCAGGGTTGAACTATGGAGTCCCTGGTTTGCTTTGAGCCTGATGGATTTCTTGCAGAATTCACTAAGAATTCACAATTTAGTAAGAGGAACAACTAACAAAAAGGAAGTTATGTTCCAGAATATATACAGTAAGTGCAGCTTTCTTTTAAATCTCATCCACCAATACAAAGATAGCAGGGAGATCAAGGGATGGGTCATCTAAGATATGCAGATAAAGCATTACAGCCCAGTACATAGGACCCCCATCCTTGACCCAAATTTAAGTCCTTAATGACATGTGTATTTTGAGTTCTGTCATTATCTTTGGAAATCCTGTAGATAAGAATTAAAAGGCAGAGGCTTTTCGTTTCCAACCTACAGCTGCAGGCATTTGACAAATAAATATTTCAGAATTTCAGCCTATTGTTTAAAACAATTCTTTTTCTCCTGTTTGGAAAAGAAGCAGAAAGAATGATGCGGCTGATTACAGTCCAATGTTTTCAGAGCTGACTGTATTCAATTTGATTGCATTAAGTGCCATAATTGTCCTTTTAATTGTAAGGTGCCTCCGAGCCTTGTCAGGGCCAAAAGGTCAGATATAGAATAAATAAAATTGACTAAATGCGGTGGATAAATGAAAGGCTTCTCGGGGCTCAAAATGCACATTAATCAAAGGTAGACAGATAATGATTTAGTGGAAAATTAGATTTTGCACATCATAACCTTTTATCTATTACAAAGACAAAGATCTTTGTCTTAGCAACGAAAACAGGGGGGGGGGGGCTCCCCAAAGTGATTATCTTCAAGGATTTGGTCTGTGGAGATTCTCCATAATCCAGGTCATAGTTGTCCCAAAGGTGCTTTTTCAAGAGACAACTTCAGTCAGAACTGAAGAAGCTCCTTGGGAGAGAAGCAAAATGTCTTCAAGGAAAAACAAAGAAAGTCCAGCTACCTCTCGAAAAAGCACCTTTGGGACTTCAAGGGTTTTGTTTATCCAGCAATGCTCCTAAGGATGGAGCCTGGGATGCTCTGAGAAGAGGCAGCTGATGGAACCAATGCGTCCATAGAATGCCTGCAAATTAATAATTCCAAATATGTGTGCTGGACTTTTTAAAAAATATTCTTCTCATCTTTCTTTTCGCAAGGTAAGCTTCATAGCTAATGTCTACAACTCTTCTCACTACCATCTCAAAGGAAATTGAGTCCTCCCTCCCTGATCTTCCATCATTCATCTTCCTAAACCAGAGCTCAGCAACCCGTGGCTCTGGAGCCGCATGTGGCTCCTTCATCCCTCTGCTGCAGCTCTCTGTCACCAGTCAGTGCCACAATTGACAGGGCTTTCAGTTAGGACAGGTAGAGGAAAAAGGATGACGCACTAGGAAGAGACTCTATGGTGGGGAAAACAGACTTCCGGTCAGCGTAGGAAAAAGGATGCAGCACTAGGAGACTCTATGATGGGGGAACTGGACATCCAGTCGGCTCCAGAATTGAACAGGGGGCTTCCGTATAGGACCTTGGTGGCTCTTTGAGTCTTTAAGGTTGCTGACCTCTGTCTTAAATGATTATTATTTTCACAAGAGCTTTTCTTTCTCAACAACAATGAAGCCGGAAGAAGTCAACAAAAAAACCCACTGCAAAATCTTTTATTTGATACATCAGTCTAGACAACATCTGTACATTTATATTTTGTATATTTTGCATTTGCTATTTAAAATATGGTTGGCCTTAAAAGCTGCTTTAGAGTTTCTATCAGAGGTGGGATTCAGCAGGTTCTGAACAGTTCCGGAGAGCCGGTAGCGGAAATTTTGAGTAGTTTGGAGATCCGGGAAATACCACTTCTGGCTAGCCCCGTCCCTATCTATTCTCTGCCTTCTGAGTCCCAGCTGATCGGGAGGAAATGGGGTTTTTGCAGAATCCTTCCTCTGGAGTAGGGAAGGCATGGAGATTTTGCAGTATCCTGCCACACCCACTAAGCCACACCCACAGAACCAATAGTAAAAATTTGAATCCCACCACTGGTTTCTATGTGAAGTTTACATATCAGATCAAAGCGAAAAGGGTTTCTTTAATTCAACAGATGTTTCCCCCCTCACATTTTAGGGAGCGTGCTCAAACGTCCATTCTCAGCAATCAATCCCTCCACAGAACAGAAAGCAGGGGAAAAGTGAATTTCCTTGACATGTATCTGTGTGGCCAATGGGGGAAGGCCTAATTAGGCTTACAGACAAAGATATCTCATTATAAGCAGGAATAAGGTGAAAAATTATTCGGCAGAAAATCAATTTATTCAGTGCAGGGAGGGGGGGGGAACTCAACTAATTCCATCATTATCCATTTAATTATATGACTACTTTGTATTCATTAATATTTATTATTAACGTAATTTGAATTTCCCCCTGCTCAATCTCAGCAGTGAAGGCTAAAGCCTTAGCTTTTGACTCATCCCAACATGGCAGGACCTCCCTTAGGATTTAAAAGTCCCATTCTTGTAAATTCACAGAACAAATTTTTCACGTAGCCAAACCACCAAATACATGCTTTTGCTTCCCTGATTGTAAGATGCTTAGAAACACTAACAATAACCTGGAAGATGCATGGTTTTCACTTCTTCTCACCAAGGTGTCAACTGGAAATAGCTAAACGAGAGGGGCATTGTCCAGCTGTATTCAAGGTCAGTTTCTCACCAAGCTGAGGGACAGAAGGTATCTTGAGGACTAGGAAATCATATCCTTGAGTAAATAATCTCTGTTTCTGAAAAGGATGACAGCTAGTGTCAGACAATTTTACAAACAGAACATATGGACGGGTGCCAAGTAAGGGATGCCATAGACTTCTTGGCGAAAAAAAAAAGAGAGAGAGAGAGATAGAAAAGAAACCGAAGTATGTGCGTAGGCCATATTACTGCTTAAATGTTTTTTTCAAGCCTACATTTCCATTTACAAACTAGCTGATAAAAACCGGCACTGCCCAGGTATTTATTTATAGGGGAAAATGTGTGGACCAAATGCAATTTCTAACGTTGGATTTCTCGCCTTACCAGAGGGAGCACTGTAGAGTATTGTGAAGCCGATACCATGGCAACTCCATAGTTGTACGGTAGAAGCCATTTTACGGCAGTCCAGTAGAAGACACCCCCGAGGGGTTTTAAGGGTGTCTTACCCCCAGAGAGTGCATAGTCATCTGTGTACCAAGTTTGGTTGAAATTGCTTCCAAAGTTATGCTGGAACTTATACACCCACAGCCGTGTGTGTGTGTGTGTGTGTGTGTGTGTGTGTGTTTGTGTG
>JAPKID020006897.1:0-10466 GCA_026931265.2 Tropidonophis doriae | reverse complement strand
TGTACGCTGCCCCGAGTCCCTTCGGGGAGATGGGCGCGGCTTAGAAATCGAATAAACCTAAACCTAAACCTAAACCTGAACATGAGAACTGTAACAGTTATAAATGCACGCCAGTTGCCAGACATCTGAATTTTGATTACATGACCACAGGTATAACAATTGTAAATGTGAAACGTGATAATAAGTCACTTGTCAGGCCCCAGCATTTAATTTTTATATATACTGTTGTTGCTCTCTAGCAGAATCTAGTGGCCAGAGAGACAAATACTAATCTATATTACTTTGAAACTGACCCAATCCCTTTACCCATCAGCCCGCACTCTCAAAACAAATGTCTGCCAGACTCCATTTTCCTTTAGCATTTGGAAGAGGCAGAAGCACAAAGAAGACTCCCTCTTAATCTGTGGCACGTGTTCCTCCAACATCCCATACACAAAGCATCGCTGGTGAGATTTAGATTATTTGTATTTATTTATTGTAATGTTCAGCAGCAATTCAATACTGCCTATCTTATATTTGGCCCTCATTGTATGTATTCCTGTTTTCCCCAGAATAAAATATATGTATAGGATTTTAATAGTAACTGCCAACATTCTGAACTGTGCCCAGAAGCAAATGGTAGACTGTATAGAATATTGCATAAAAGCTGGAGTATGAGAGTCAGGTAACTATCAGTTTTGGTGTTGCAAGGAAATCTCTTTTTATAAAATCTCCCCATATAGAGTGTGTTCTATTTTTTTTTTACAAAGTCTCTTTTTCATGTAATTAAAGCTTTCCACATGTCTATCATATTCACACACAAACCTCCAGAGCAGTATCCAAGCTAATTAATCTCTGAATTTAATAAATTCAGCAGGTAGGCCCATGAGAAACCCTGCAGTATTATGGAGAAACACATGGGGAGCAGTCAACTTGGTTAAGTGCTTTCCTTGTGTACGAATAGCCCAAAGATTCAGGTTACTGTATCCAGATCTGGCAATCTCAGAAGCAGGAGTGAAGTAGTCAAAATTGAGCAGGCTCATGCTTGGTTGTTACTATTACCTAAGCACAGGAAAACTCCAAGTGCAAGGATGCAACCCAGAGCAAGTCCAGAATGAATACCTGATTTTTCAAAGCAAATATAGCCCCATTTTTAAAAGGTTTAGTCCCAAATTTAGTCCCAAATCCATAATTTGTCTTCCTTGGCCTGGATTAATTTCAAATGTAATGAATGCTCACTTAACCTATTACCATTTAAGTCCCTAATTGATTCTTTCCTATTGCATTAAAAAAAACTGAGAGGAGTATCATTCACAAAATAATATCAATGTGTTCCAAATTATAATCTCAGTAGAATATCATTTACCAGAGAAATTACTTATAGTATAGGATGTTTTTTTGCAGAAACTTAAAGGAACTTGTTTTGTCTCCAACTGCAAATATTGGCTATTCTCATTACTTGTCCCAGCTTCTGCCAACCTAGCAGTTCGAAAGCATATAAAAATGCAAGTAGAAAAATAGGAACCACCTTTGGTGGGAAGCTTACAGCGTTCCATGCACCTTTGGCATTTAGTCATGCCAACCAAATGAGAATGGAGAAGTCTTTGGTCAACACGGCTTTGAAGGGGAGATGAACAGCGTCCCCTAGAGTCAGGAATAACTAGCTCATATGTGAGGGGAAACTTTACCTTTATCTAATAATATTAGCCTGTCTGAGATATGGATCATCTTTTGTGTACCCAAAGATTTTGCAACCTATCTATGTTTTAGTTGTGTATTTCTTTATCTTTGTTTGCACATCATTCTTTTTTTCAAAAGATAGGTGTTTTATTGCATATACTAATATCTCAGCTGCAGCAATATCTTGCCAGACTTGTCTGGGTTCAGAAACTAAGTAGAATCATGACTAGTGTAGTTAGTTCTTGGATGGGAAATTTCCCAAAAACATCAGGCCTGAACACTAAAGTAGGAAGCTCTCAGAATAAAGGAATGGGAACCATTTCCACATTGCTACCAAGAAAATTATGTGGCTGTGATTATCAGAAGTCAGGTTTGACTTAAAGGAGAACTTATTTTAAGTATTCAATACCTGGATTTTATCATTAGCTATGTTATACTTAATCCCCCCTCTCCTTCCAGTTTAGTAAATACCTTCTTTTAACAAAACTTTTTTAAAAAATATATATGCTAAAAATGAGATGCTTTGTTCCCAGTTAATATAGATATAAGCTGTGTTAAGTGGTCTAATCCAGTAATTTTACCTTTCTCGAAACTTAAAACAGTATGGATCAGCTATTTAAACACTCTAATTTTTAAAACATCCATTATATGTGGAAAAAGTAGATAATAACAAATGGAGATAAATAGCAGGTTCCAATAATGATGCATTGCATTACTCCACAATTTCAGACTGTAATTATGGCTGGGAGGGGAAGCAATGAATTCCTTGGAAATGAAACATGAAAACTTGGCAGTGTGCCTCCGAATGGGTCAATGGAACATTGGACAGAGAGAAGGTCTTACTGAATATAGAATTAACACAAAACAGTCCGTGTAGATGTGGGTCTTTGCTCGCAACAGTCCCAACAGGGAATGAACAAGAAACGATTGAGAGAAAAGAATATATTGATCTTTGAGACAAAACTGAGAGACAGTACAAATGACTACAGAAGAAAATCACAACTTTTTTAAGACAGAGTACAGACTAGCGAATTATGGGAAAGCGGATTCCAAATGAAGTTTTCCTAATACTCTAACAAGAAAAAATTGATAATAGATCTATTATACCAAGGAAGATGGTGTATCCTCATCCCAGGGTGCGTTCAAGCAGAGAATTTTTGATCTGAAATTGGAGGATATTACTATCAGGCCCTTGTTATGGAGAGTTCTCTCTGTGTAAGGTAAAGATAAAGGTTCCCCTCGCACATATGTGCTAGCCGTTTCTGACTCTAGGGAGTGATGCTCATCTCTGTTTCAAAACCGACGAACCAGCGCTGTCTGAAGACATCTCCATGTTCCTGTGGCCAGCATGACTAAATGCCAAAGGTGCACAGAACACTGTTACCTTCCCACCAAAGGTGGCTCCTACTTTTCTACTTGCGTTTTTACATGCTTTAGAACTGCTAGGTTGGCAGAAGCTGGGACAAGAAACGGGAGCTCACTCCGTTACACGGTGCTAGGCATTCGAACTGCCAAACTGCCGACCTTTCTGATCAACAAACTGAGTGTCTTAGCCACTGAGCCATCATGTCTCCTTCTGTACACTCTGCTAAAGAGAAGTTATCTGAGGATGGGTTCCAGGACAAGTTTGAAAGCTTGGAAAACAAAACTGCTGGTCCTTGTGATTGACCCAGATTGAATCCTGCAAGATTATCTTGGGGTATGTGTATTCGCCTTCATTTGTGAGAGTTCACTCCCTCTAGTTTTGAAGTATTCTAGAGCTGCTCTTCACTGCAGACAGCTAGAACCTATCCAACTGGTCTGTCCCAGGCACCTGGTGAACTCAACTGCATTTGAGAAGGAGTGCCTCTGGATTGAGGTCTTAAATTATCACTTAGAATGAGAGAGCAACAGTGGTATCAAATTGGATCATACCGGTGAGGAATCGTTATGCATGCGAGCTCCATAGTTTACAGAGGAGCTCTGGGTGATGAGGCAACATAAAGGATACCTAAAATACTACTGAAGGTGCAAAAGTATGAATTCTACCAAGCATAGGTAAGAGTATTTCATTGGCATTATCGTACGTCAATAATGGCAATAATGGCAAAACACAGAGTGTTGAATTATGTGTTAGTCCTGGTGAACTGGACAGAGTCTTTGGCTGAGTCTTTAACTCAACTACCTGTGTTTTAAATGCATGTCCATCCTGGCTGGTTAACTTCCCCTAGGACAGGGGTTTCCAATCCCCAGGTTGTAGTTCAATGTTGTTCAGAACTAGGCCATGAAAGTGTTGGGCAAGTGTGTTCCACTTGCACATGCAGTGAGTGGGTGAGCACACATGCACAGTTCAATTTATGCAAGCAGTGAGTGTATGTGCGTGCCATTTGTGCAAATGGAGCTACGCATGAACACGATTGTCCACAGCCCATGCACAACCATCTCTCTCCCCCACCACCACAAAGCCAGAAAGGTTGGAGACCACTGCCTAAGAAAGGCTGGGTGATTCAATCCGTGTGATATTAATAGGAGAAGGCGGTGCCACCTCCTTTGAAAGAGTCGATTATCTGCACTCTCCTCAATAAGCAGTCTATGGAACTGGACAATTTCCATTCAGTTTCCAATCTTTCCTATTCAGGGGATGAAATAGATTAACTGTATCCTTTTTGGTATAGTTTCAAATCTAGTTAGAACAGGTTTTTTTTTAATCACCTCTGATGAGCTTACTCTTGGGGTAATGCATCCATCTTTGTCTCATACACACATTTACAAGAATACACTCCCTTTCTTTCTTCCCTTCCCTTTCCTCTCCCCTACTCCTTTCTACGTGTTGCCCTTCATACCCTCTCTCCTCCTCTTCCTATCCCTCCCAATCTTCCTCTCCTCTCCTTTTTCTTCTTGCCCTCTCCTTTCCTCTCTTCTTCAGAATGCATCCATTCTGACAGTCCTTGACTTCTATGTGGTTTTCCATCAGGGTGTCCTTCTAAACCAGCTGAGGGAACTGGGATACAGATCTAATACAAAACCATTAGTATTCAAAAACCATTCAGATGTGGGTCTTAACCTGAACAGCTCTCCCCAATATCATCAGGAATTGAAAGCAAGGAGCAATTAAGGACCTGATTTTGCTTATCTTTGAGGGAAAGCGGAGAGAAGATATGTTGGATTTTTGAAATACTTGATGTTGGCTCTCCTCCTTCTGCCAGTTCCAGTTGCTGTGGATAAACAGGGAGACTCCAGCTTTGCAGAGTCTTTTAGGTCTCTAGTCTCTCCAAGCTCCTATTTAACATCTACATGAAGCCACTGGGGAAGTCTTCTGTCAACATGCAGCAAGGTATGCTGGTTATACCAAAGTATCCATCTTTGTTCCAGGCCAACCAAGTAATATTGGTTCTGTCCCAGTGTCAGGAAGCTGTGTGGGTCTGGATGAGGAAGAATAGTTATCTGTTCAACCCCGGTCATACCAACGGTATGAGCGTGGGTTTTTAAGATCAAATGGATTTGAAAATTTTCCATCCAAAGTGATGTTTGAGAAGTGGTCATTTATATAAACGTAATAAAGAAACAATCATTTTTATCTCTAATTAAGGTGGCACTTCCTAAGCAGAGATAGTGACAAGTTGGAGATCGTACTAAACTTATGGCTCCTGCATGAAGAGTAAGTAGCAGCCATGTTGGTGACTAGGAAGGCTTTAGCACAGATTCATCTTGTGTACATCTCTTGACTGAGGAGTCCTTCTCACAATAATTTACTCTTTACTCACCTCTTGGTTGGATTGCAATAATGTAAATAAGGCTGCCCTTATAGAGTATACAGAAGTTGCATCTGGTCCAGAGTGCAATAATATGGATAATTTTGGGTGTTCCACAATGCATCAAAGTAACATGTCTGTACTAGCTTGCAGGTGCTGGCTGTCACCAACATGGCACAAGGCCATGTATTTGTAGAACTATCTGTCATCCTTTGCTTCTGCTTGTACCATCAGAACCTGCATGATTGGCTTTTCGAGGTGCCCTCTATTAACAAATGTCATCTTGTGGGACTTAGGAGTAATTCCTTCTATGATATAGACTTGCTCTATGGAACACTATCCTCACGAGAATGTAGATGGTCCTGACCCCCTTGAGCTTTCCTAAGGTATTAAAAAGTTAGATGTTCCCTCTACATTTGAGCTGGAAGGTTAAGCAAGCCCTTGGTAGGTCTGTCTTGTTCTTGTCTTTCTATTTGAAAATGAAATAATGTTTAGACCCCAAGCAAATGTTACGCTATCATTTTGGATGTCTGTTTTGTAAATTACATTGTAGGTTCTGAATGTCTGTGCATCACCTAGAGTCACTGTGGTTAGACGGGTAGCTATATAAATTGCTTAAATAAATAAATGGAAAGCCATCTGTCTTCCAGTATGCTTTAATCTGAGTTCCTGCACCAGCAGAGAATTGGACTCCATGACCTAGGAATTGTTTCCAACTATAATTTTGTTTCTGTGATTTCAATGTTCATGGTACCTAGGAATGTATTATGGTGATGCTTGAATTTGTTTATTTAGTTTGTAGGACACATTTAGGAGCAGTCAGGCAAAATATTCCTTGCTTCCCTGTCTTTGCAAGTGATTACAGAACCTGACATGAAAAGATTTTCCTCTGTTAGGTTGAGAGGGAGAATCATGTCTTCATGCTCCCTTCAGCTTTCTGCACATTATACAAGGAAACCAGATTTATCCACATTGTCATGCAGCAGCTGGCTTGCACTTCAGAAATGCCCATCACTAATAGACAGCTAAGGAGAGAGAAGAGAATTAGATAGGGTGCTCCCCTATAATAACTCCAAGCACACTGGGCACTTAACAGAGGCTGTTTTTGTATTCTGAAGATCTTATCTGTGTAACGTCTTCAATTTGCACAAGGTGAGCCTATGACCCAGATTAAATCCTTCTTTGAGTGTTCAAACTACCGCACCATTGCACTCACATGCTAGCAAAGCTATGCTCAAAATCCCACAAGCTAGGCTCCAGCCATATGTGGACTGAAAAGTACAGGCAGGATTTCGAAGAGGTACAGGAACCAGAGATCAAATTACCAACATACACTGGATAATGGAGAAAGCTAGAGAGTTCCAGAAAAACATCTACTTCTGCTTCATTGACTATGCTAAAGCCTTTGATTGTGGAAAGTTCGTAAAGAGATGGGAGTACCAGGCAATCTTATTTGTCTCTTGAGAAACCTATATGCAGGTCAAGAAGCAACAGTGAGCACTGGACATGGAACCACTGATTGGTTCAAAATTGGGAACGGAGTTTGGCAAGGCTGTATGGTGTCACCCTGCCTATTTAACTTACATGCAGAGCACATCATGAGAAAGGCAGGATTAGATGAATCACAAATTAGAATTAAGATTGCCAGGAGAAATATCAACAACCTGAGATATGCAGATGATACCACTCTAATGGCAGAAAGTGAAGAGGAACTAAAGAGCCTATTGATGTGGGTGAAGGAAGATAGTGCAAAAGTTGGTTTGAAACTCGACATTAAGAAAACTAAGATCATTGCATCCGCCCCTCTTAATTCCTGGAAAATAGATGGGGAAGAAATTGAGGTAGTGACAGATTTTATTTTCCTGGACTCCAAGGTCACTGCAGATGGGGACTACAGCCAAGAAATTAAAAGACGCTTGATCCTGAGGAGGAAACCTATGGCAAATCTAGACAGCATATAAAAAGCAGAGACACCACCCTGCCAGCAAAAGTGTGTATAGTCAAGGCTATGGTTTTCCCAATTGCAATGTTTGGCTGTGAAAGCTGGACCATAAGAAAGGCAAAGCACCAAAGAATTGAGGCCTTTGAACTATGGTGCTGGAGAAGACTCCTATGAGCCCCTTGGACCATAAGATGATCAAACCCATCAGTCCTAGAGGAGATTAACCCTGACTGCTCTTTAGAAGGCCAGAGCCTGAAGATGAAGCTCAAATACTTTGGCCACCTAATGAGAAGAACTCACTGGAGAAGAGCCTAATGCTGGGAAAGATTGATGGCAAAAGAAGAAGGGAACAACAGAGAATGAGGTGACTGGAGGGAAGCAGTAGGTGTGAGCTTAAATGGACTCTGGGGGTTGTAGAGGACAGGAAAGCCTGGAGGAATATTGTCCATGAGGTCATAATGGGTCAGATATGACTTTGCAACTAACAACAACAAAATCCTTCTTGTTCCATGATCTGTAACTGAGCAAATGGAAGGCTGATTGACAACACTCCAAATTATATCTGACTAGTCATAGAGTTGTGTCTATAGTGCAACTGGTTATGATGAAGTGATGGTTGAGTCTTTTGCCAGGAAAACAAGCTAGATTGATTGGAAATTTCAAAGGATCTAAAGGTGAATAAGTATTTCTCCCCATCACTTATAGAGAAGTACAAGTCAGCTCACATAATAGCTTTGTCTATTGTAGATTAGCCTAGGTTACGCTTTGACCAATGCATAGCAGCTCTCATCTAGATTGGCTTTGGTTGAAAGACAAATAAAACAAAATGCTGAAGCAGTAGATTTGACATTTATCTTTGTAATCATTATTGTGACCCGAGGAATGAGAAACAGCATATACTGCAACTCTGCAGCTACTTACACAATGCTGCCAGAGAAATATGGAACAATACAATTCATGCTTATCATACATTCACATATTTTTATTTCTCCTGGCATTGGACTTTATTCACTCTGTTTCCATGTTCACCAAAACTTGCAAATAATTAATGAGAGATACAGGGGCATCATTTCTTGCCAGGCAATATCAGATTTGTAAAATCCCACATTGGCTATGTTACTACAATACAAATAAAAGTGACTTAGTCATCTACTTTTTTTAGGCAGTTGATTTTACCATCTGCATACAATTGAGACTGACTGAATTTCTACTGTTGTGGACATTTTTACATTGCCCACCAATTTCAACAGTCATCACCTCCTGGCCCAATTCAATGTAGCATAGCCTGCTTTGGGATGATCTGATTCAGGTCACTGTTTCTTTTTTACACTCTTATGCACCTATGGAGAGAAGAAAACCAAACCAACCATAGAGACAGGGTGCTTAACTGGCTATGCTTTTCTGGGCCTCTCTAGAATTTATCATGATTTCAGGAAACCGAAGAATTACGAGCCTGCAGTACCATAGCATTTGCATTCTAAAGGAGTGTTCACATGTTTCAATTATATGCATAATTAATCTGCAGCCAGATGACTGAAAATGATAGGCTACTGAATTAGTTGCTGCTTCTGAACTGGTTGTTGCATTGTTTACTACTGTGGTATAAAAGTGCCCTAGATGATTAATGGACAAGAGGCTAAAACATATAAAGAACGGTTGCTGGAACTGCAGGCTAGTCTAGTCTGATGAAAAGAAGGACTAGGGGAGACATGATAGCAGTGTTCCAATATTTCAGGGGCTGCCACAAAGAAGAGGGAGCCAAGCTATTCTCCAAAGCACCTGAAGGCAGGACAAGAAGCAATGGGTGGTAACTAATTAAGGAGAGAAGCAACTTAGAATAAGGAGACATTTCCTGACAGAAAAATTAATCAGTGCAACAATTTGCTGCAGAAGTTGTAAATTTTTAAAAAGAGATTGGATAACCATTTATCTGAAGTGATGTAGGGTTTCCTGTCTAAGCAGGGGGTTGGACTAGAAGACCTCCAAGGTCCCTTCCAATTCTGTAATATTAGAGCAGAATCACAGGATCAACTTCTATTGCTATCCTATTGCATCGACTGGAGGGGTTGGGGATGAGGGGCACCGTTCTACAGTGGTTCTCCTCTTACCTCTCTGGTCGATCGCAATTTGTGTTGGCAGGAGGGCAGAGGTCGACCTCGAGACCCCTCACTTGTGGAGTGCTTCAGGGGTCAGTCCTCTTGCCACTCCTGTTCAACACATATATGAAGCCGATGGGTGAGATCCGTGGTTTTGGGGTAGAGTACCATCTCTATGCTGATGATACGCAGCTGTACATATCTACCCCGAACCACCCCAATGATGCCGTCAAAGTGATGTCCCGGTGTCTGGAAGCCGTGTGAGTCTGGATGGGAAGGAACAGACTCAGACTCAACCCATCCAAGCCCGAATGGCTGTGGTTTCCGGCGGCCCGGTACAACCAGTTTATGCCATCACTGGCCATAGAGGATGAACATCTAGCCCCTGTGGATGGGGCACGCAACTTGGGCATCCTCCTGGATACCTGGCTGTCTTTGGAAGATCAAGTGACAGCCGTGGCCAGGGGGGCATTTTACCAGGTTCGCCTGGTACGCTAGTTGTGTCCCCTAATGGACTGGAATGCCCTTCTCACAGTCACTCATGTGCTTGTGACGTCTCGTCTAGACTACTGCAATGCTCTCTACATGGGGCTTCCCTTGAGGTGCGCCCGAAGACTGCAACTAGTCCAAAATGCAGCCGTGCAGGCAATTATGGGAGCATCTAAGTTCTCCCACGTAACACCACTCCTGCATGAGCTGCACTGGCTGCCTGTGGCCTTTCGGGTGCGCTTCAAGGTGCTGATTACAATCTTTAAAGCATGGCTCGGGACCTAGTTACCTGCGGAATCGCATCCTGCCCCACACATCCCTCCAACCGATTCGCTCCCACAGGGAGGGACTTCTGGGGCAATGCCAGCAGGCGGCGCCCAGGGGAAGGGCCTTCTCTGTGGCGGGCCCAGCTCTCTGGAACGACTTACCCCCAAACTCAGAACAACCACGGACCTCCGCTCCTTCTGCCAAAAGTTAAAAACCCACTTTTTCCGTCTGGCTGGCTTGGCTTAATTTTACCCTGTTAGCCTCAGTCTAAATGTGTAAAAT
>JAPKID020006896.1:0-10466 GCA_026931265.2 Tropidonophis doriae | reverse complement strand
CACCCCCCCCCCCCCACGCCTCCGGCGGCAGGAAGCGAAGTCGTGATATTCTATCTTGATCAGAGAAGGCTACTGCCTTGGTATCAGATTTAATGTTTTTCTTATGTTTGGGAAAACAATTAAGCAGAAATGAAAGTTGGCATTTTCCACAGCTTTTTTTTAAATAGGACAATTATTCTGTTAAAATACTAGTGTCCTGTTTACCTTTTAATCTTATTTTATCCTTTTATCTGCTAGAAAAACTAAAAGGACAATAAGTAAATTGATAATTCTATAAAATCCTTCCTTTCATGCCTTTAACTTTCACCTGAAAAATGATTTGTTTACATGAAGGAATGTACAAATGAATTCAAAATTTTTCATAAACTCTAGTAACAAAAAAACAAAACTGCTGATATTGTTCATGCAGTTGTTTGTTCATTGTTTGATGGCTCTAATTTAAAAACAAACAACTATATAACCCAGCATACTTCTGTGAATAAGTTGTTGCAGAAGATGTGATGAGAACACGTTTTTGTTCCGTACAACCATTTGATATATGTAAGGTTATAGAATGTTTCATTGGACATTTACAGGTTTCGGGTGCTCAAATTCACACCATTCCTATTGAAATTACAAGTTTGTAAATCTGCTTCAGTTTTTAGAAAGTTGGAACACAGGATGTTCTGTGTCGGTACTAGAAATGTCTGTAATTTATATATCACTTCTCCTTTAAGTGTTAATTTTTTATGGTGCATGTATCTTGTGAGAATTGAATTACTGTTTAATTATTCATTAATCATGCAAGGTTTATGAATGAATAGATACTATGCAATGGGAAAATATACTTTATTAGAGGGGAGGCTTATTCTTTGGATCCAGTTGTTGATCCATGCCCCAAAACAGCAATGATAACATCAGTCTTTTCAAATGAAATTTCACAATCTTCTCCCATCCTTGATTCTCATATACTTGTCTTGTTTTGGGAAAAAGAAAACTAGAAAGAGATAAAGGGCTGGTTTTTCTTTTTCATTGTCTCTGTCAAAATGTTTCTTGGCACAACTATTTAAAAAAATTGTCTTTGTTGAGGATAAAACCTGTCAATTCTTTATTCTCACTTCCTAATAGGAAAATGTTTAAGAAGTAGTTCCTAGTGGTTTATAAGCAAGGTTTATCAATTATCACTTTAAAAGTTGGTTTCAGGAGTGAAAGACCAGGTCCAGAGGTGAAGGTTCAGTTAAGCTGATTTATTGCTAAAAGCTTATGCACAGGAATTGTCTCAACTAATAGTCAGTACCTGGCTAGAGTTAGATCAGGGTCAATGGCATTTAAGGAAAGTTGTATTTAATTCTTCTGTGGTGGGGGATCAGCCTAGAATGTAAGGGTTTCACTCTGCTTCAGGTTTGCCATTACTTCTTCTATATTTGGTATACGTATGGAGTGTTAGCAGATCCTAGTGGCAGAGTACAATGCTTCTAGAAGTACAGTTGTTTGCACTTGTGCAACTTTGACAATTACTTTGAAGCATTTAAAGTTTTATTGATCACAAAAGTAGAATTATGATTTTTTTTTGGCTGAATCTACTAGCCTATTAAGTGCATACTATTTAAATACTGCCTCCTTTGTTTAATGGGAATTACTTTGTAGTAAGTGTTCTTTATTGTTTTGGACTTCATTTGGTTTAGTAAAACAAATGTGTGTTCTTTTCAAATTTCAAATTGAAAAGTGCTTATAATTTCAGTCATTTTAATGGTTTGTATATCAAAGCTACAAGATGATGTATTTTTTAGAAATTCTATTCTGAAAAATAATAGTATTATGTCTGGCCATTACACTTCTGAATTAAGTTTTAAAATGCCATAACTTAATTGAGGGTAATGTAGTCAAGGGGAGAAGATGTTTTTAATACAGTGGATTAAGCAAAGATTTTGCCAGGTTTAGAATTGGACAGAACTCAGTTTATCTTGTTGAGGATTCATCTTCTCTTGCTTGACTGAAGTTCCATTAGAAAAATTGAGAATTGTTAGCAGGATGGATGGATGGATGGATGGATGGATGGATGGATGGATGGATGGATGGATGGATGGATGGTGTTCCAGTAAGTCAAGCTGGCTACCTGCCAAAAATCTATTCCTTATTATGAAGTTCAGGCCAGAATTGTGATTTTGGTGAGACCTTTATCATATAGAAAACATGCCTGGAAGCAGAGCTGCTTTTCTTTTAGGGGAAAAATAAGCTTCCATGTGCATAAAATATAGGACATTACTAAACAATAAGCAGGTTGCCCTGATGACAGAGTACAACCAAGGAAATACGACTCGGGTACAACTGAAATGGGACCTTTTGACCCCGTTGCATTTTTGTGATGTAAGGAGTAGGAGCATTTGTGAGACATCTGTTGTCTACCTGCCCTTATTTTGTAAATGGTTATAAAAGATTAAACAATTAGTGTAAGTACAGGGACATTAATAAGCAAAATCCTTATATTCCCAGTGTGATTTAGAAATGTGGACAATTCTTTGCATCAACAATATTTTGAAAATATAATTCATGGTTCATTTTAATTTCACTATAAAGAAAATCCTACAACTGCATTTTTACTCTGCTTTTAAACTTCTATTAACAGGACACTTGAAAACTTTATTAGATAGACTAGATCAATTTTTAATTAAATATGTTAAAGATATGTTTTAAGATTTTCCTTTACATATTTCAAATTTCAATAATTCTGTGTTTTGGCAGGCATTACCTGGATCTTCCGTTGGCCTTCCTCCCTCACATGTCTATGGCAATAGATTAAATTCTAACTCTACAATGGCTTCACAAACCACACAAGCTGAAAACATTCAGTTAGGCAAGTTAATTTTTTTGTAATGGTATATGTATTTCTAAAAAAAATTCCTTTTTATTTATTTCCATGCTCAACTGCTAGCTGCATTTTACACACAAATAATGTTTTACACCACAGCGTATGTGAAATGTAAATGTTTAAGCAGAGCAATGAGCAGGCAGGAATGCAACAATGTCTCTTGTGACTTTTTGTGATTGATGCGTTCAGTTGCTTTAGTTCTTTGCAATGAAAGTAGCATTGGGTTTTTGTTGTGAATCGTTTAAATCTTTATTTGCATAATTTATGGAATTACATGATCTCAGAGCTGGTATAACTGAGATCCTGTTACATAAATTCACCAGTAACTGAATGAATACTAGTTGGTCTTTTTCATAGTACTAGTTTTTTTTTAAAATTAATGAGCTTCTGGATTTGCTTTGTTTCATTCTATCTTTAAGGATTTGTTGACATGTCCTAATAGTCATGCCTATCTGGGGGAAGGGAATGAGTTTAGCAGTTTACCAAGAATGGATCAGTCATGTCTTGCCCTCTAAAAGGCCAAGGGTCATTTGCTGCAGAATAGGGGGAGGGCTGCCTTGAAAGGGGCAGATAGGGTTATTTTATTGAGAGGCCATAGGGAAAAATAACCCTTTTGAGTCATGCCATGCAAGACATTTCAGTATATTTGACAAAATGTTTTTTTTTTAATTTTTTCATCACTTGTTGTCTTCTTTTTACATAGAATTGGAAATTACTAAATACTTATTCTTTGGCATTTGTTCCTAAAATTTTGTGAGAAAAAGTTATTGGTAGAAGTGACTATGTGGAGTATGGTTTGTGAATTTTCCTGGGATGCAAAGTGTTAAAAAATACAAAGCCTGAGGATTTGCTGTGATAAGCATACAGATTAGCTGTCCGCAGCTGTGATTCATTACTTTCACTGCAGAAATTAAAAGTGGTTGAGGGGAGGGTACTAGAAATACAAACCATGCTTGTGTGCTGTAAAACTGAAAGCAAAGAAAAGACTAAGGCTAATCCATGGCCTGCTTCACCACAGAAATTTGTACGGAGAATACTTTATCCATTGCAGTTAACAGCTTTAAGGTAGTAGTCCTCTCTGATATTGCTACAGGAATAATTGCTAATATTGAAGGACATCTTGAAATGAACTCAGTCTGCGACATTTTAAAATCTTAGTTCAGAAAGAATCACTTTTGACTGAGAAATATTTGCTGTGCAGATCAAGATCTTGGAGACAATAGCCGGAGCCTGGTTGGAAGGGGAGGTTCACCCAAAGGAAGTATTTCACCACGGTAAGTAAAATTTACAATCATTTAAGGGAAAAAAATATTTGTAAACTACAGAAACTTTTATAAGGTGCCCTATTTAAAATTATGTAGATATATTCAGTGGGAGTAAGAAATATTTTAGATTACTTTGAATTCACACGGATATCTAACATAATAAAGCTATGTATTTTCTCATGCATAGAAATTACTGAAGAATTAGATACATTTTTACATTATCTGATCTCATTTATATAGTTAATTTTACAGAAAAGCAATTATCAAATGGATGCTATCATACAAATATTAAATGCAAATATTTGTATCTGTATGGAGTGAAACCACACTGAAAAAAGGGAAGAATCTTGTATAGACAGTGAAATCAATATTCTTAAAAATTTAAAACAATCAGGATTCAATCAGCAGTTGATAAGGTCACTAGCATAAAACTATGCTACTGCACAGTTTGAGTGTGGAAGATTTTCTAATAATTATTGGGTAGCATTTTAAAAGTGTTTTCATTTTAATGTATGATTGGTAGTACACATTTCTACTATAGTCTGCAAATAGTTAATGCATGGGTAATAAACTTAAAAAAGTAATGTCAGTGTGTGCACTTTTGCTTATGAATTGCTAGGTCATGGATAATGTGTGTGTTAGTGATCTGTGATCAGATTTTCAAGAAGCTGGAGATCTCAAAGACTGACTGAAAAATATATCCACTCTGCAAATTATGCCAATGGTCATTTTAGGAACAAATCCTTTAAAATCTTTTGAAGCTGAGTGTGATTGACTTCTAATTAAGCATTGTAGAAATATACCTCACTGAAATATAAAGTTATATAGGAAAGTAGATCTCTAGGTTAAAATTGTTTAGTTTGAACAGCTTTTATACGTAATTACTTATAAGGTTCCAGTCCCTAGTAACTCATTTAAAATTAAATTAAATTGAGAATGTAATATTTCTTTGTTCTTCATATTCCTTCTCAAATTTGTTAAAAACTTAATTTTAATATAAGCCCTGTGAATAATGTTTAAGACCGTTAATTTTTTTATTTTAGCTTTTTAAGAAGGATTTTGTCCACTGTTTTAAGACTGTTAAGTACATAATTAAGGAATCAAGACTTAATACTGAGAAAATTATTTTGTTGTCCTTTGGATCTTGTCAATTATAATAAAATATGCATGGATTGAAATAGCACAGAATTGCCAAATTTATACACAATGCTAGTATTAATATAAGCATGCTACTTAATAAATATGGATATAGATATATGGAGAAAGAATTTAGAAGATACATAGCACTATAGAATGTATGTAAAGATTTTCATTCCTCACATGAGGCAAAAATGATTTTAGATAGAAATACATGTGTCAGAAAGATGCATTATAAACATAGCAGAGTCCTCTTCACGTTCATATTAATCACATTCACCTATATTTAATATAAAAGCTGTCAGAATTATATCTAGCTAGTGATCTTCAGTGAATCTAAAATCCAGCAAAGGCTAAGACTTTTCAGAGGAATTATTCAAGAAATACGTAGGTATGGGTCATTTGTTCTCTGTCACTCCTTCTTTACATATACACATAGCTAAGTATCCAAGAGATGTTAGTTTTATTGCAAACTCTTATACATCTGTGGCTAAATAATCTTCAAGTATTTCCATAAAGTTTATACCAGCAATGTATTCAGGGCAACGAATGATATTGTGTAGCAGTACTGCTTAAGGAATACAATACCTTTTGAAAATATGTCAGTAATTTGCTAGTGATTGGCTAGTAAAATCCATATTTTTATCTTAATTTAATAATTGTATAATTCTACAGTATATTATCTCATCCTAGACATGGATGATGTAGTTAATTAACCATATGGAAGAGCAATTTACTGTTGGGTGAATTCTGATATTAAAGAGAAAAATAATTGCTTAACACTGTAATTTGAATGCATGCCAAAACAAAACAAAACAAAAAACAATTGATGAGGGGTTATGATCTATTTGAAATTTTAATCCTAAAAACTAAGAAAAGAATAGTTCCTTTTTATAGCAGAGATAATTCTAGTACAAATACTACATTAAATAATGATTAAGTATATTTGTATAATATAGGAATATAATTTATTCATTATTCCATCTTCACCCTCACTGATTGCTTTGTATATACCTTCTATTGTGTAAAAAACCAAAATCCTAGAGTGCTGTGTGTGCGTGTACGTGAGAGAGAGAGAGAGAAAGAGAGAGAGAGAGAGAGAGAGAGAGAGAGAGAGAGAGAGAGAGAGAGAGAGTGAGAGGGAGGGAGAGAGAGAATGAATGTGTATTTTCAATGACAACTGGGAACATGGGGAAAATGTTATATATTTTTACAGTGAAACAAGGAAACAATTACAATTCACCAATAGAAAAGTGTTGCTAAATTTATTTAATTTCAAAATACTAATGTATAAGTTCTGTAACTTGATTATGTTTTGATATATCATGTTGCTTTAATGATATTTCTAAACACAGATATAAAATGCTTCACATTTGACATTTTAGTTAAAGTCATTGTCATCAAATAATTTGTAATGATGGTTTTTGTGCATATTAAGATATAAAACTTACCAAATTGTTAAGACCTCTGTAAATTAAATGTTGGTTATAATTTTTAAATTAGTGTACATAAATATTTAATACTTTCCTGCACATCATTATGACTGCTGTTACACTCCAAAAGGGCTTTTTCTGTTGTTATTAATTTCTGAATTCAGTTATATAATGATGTTAGATGAAATCTTACCAAAAATATTCATTTTAAGTGAAGATGTCTAGGGCATGATAACTATTTTTTGTTATGTCTTCTGTAGATATTTAATTAAAACAGACAATTTTGCTTTTTCTTTGTGCCATAGGGCTGTAGCATTTTATCAAGGTGCTTATTTGGTCTGATATTTTCTAAGTGTATTATAGTTAATTTCATTATATATGTACATATTTCTCATTATGCTTACATGTTTTTTAAAATACCCTGTAAATTAGTACACTTTCAGTTATCTATGTAACATTAAATTAGTTCACCTAAATAATTGAAGTTTTGATTTTAGTGCAAAACTCTCCTAAAAGAATTGACATGCGGAAACTTCATCATTAAACTATTTGGTGCTGAGACCTATAGGTATCTTAAGGAGTATTGATTAAAAGAGTTAAGAATAGCCAAGAAAACTGATATGTGTATGTTGTGTATATCTCCTCTCCCTTTGTTCTTTTAGTGTAATTCATAACCTTTCTACAGGTCTCCGGTAAGCAATTTACAGATTCGTTATGATCAATCTGGAAATAGTAGTGTAGAACATTTGCCTCCAACACCATCTACTATAGAACAACTTTTGGAGAGGCAGTGGAGTGAGGGACAACAGTTCTTATTGGAACAAGGAACTCCCAGTGACAGTAAGTTTTTCATCCTATTCTGATTAATTTTTTGATTGCTGTTAACAATATTCATTGATGGCCTTACTAGGTAATCTAATGTCCATCAGAAAAGTATTATTGATGTTTATAAATTTTATATTTGAAAAATGATAATCATTCCTGGAATGTAGCCCATATGTTAAAAAGTGATTCTAATCATCTCTTTCATTCCTGGTATGTAAAGACATGCCTAAAACGTTTATCGTTTACTTTAATTTTTCCTCAGAATTATTCTGAAGTGGGAGGATGGTGATAAGAAAGAATTTGATAATGAAAGATGTGATCATAAATTTATTTTGAAAAGATGTAATTAAAGTTTGTCTGATTCTTCAATGACTAGTGATATTCTGATTACATATGCATATAAATGCATTAAATATTTGAATTGTTTTAAAATTATTTTACTATTTTACAAAAAGTTCCTTTAGTATATTTTCTTGATTACCGATCATGAGTGAAGTGCCATCTAGAGGTATGTATGCACACGTGTATGTGTGTGTGTGTACTTTGTGTGTTTTTATGAATGGTATCCTGACAAAAATGCTAATTGTGAGGAAATTCATGCAGGGATAATCCTTTAAACATGATAGCTGGAGGACAGGTTTAGCTAAGTCTTATTGCATCTCATTTGGGCACATTGAGAGTTCCTTTGTATATTCTTGAAGAGGAGGGATAAAAAGCTAAATCCTTGGGAAATGGCCAGATGTGCCTGCACTTCTATACTTGTGTCTGTACTAGGCCTAAAGGTCATGTTAAACAAATACAATTTAGAATTTTGAAAGCAGCTTTTATGATGCTATAATGGCTAAACTGTCTTTATATGCTAAGAGAGGAAAGTTCCAAATTTTATCCAAAATTCAAATTTCAGAATAGAAGTGACCAAGGATGTGCTTTATTTGCAGGAATAGGGTAAGCGCTGCAGGAGCTTTAATGATCCCTGCTGGGTGCTCTTTAAATGGACATTGGAAACAGCTGGATTCTGTTGATTTAAATGCAATAAAAGTTCTCATTGATTACAGAAATTCTGTGGGCTGGTTTTTTTTTACATCATCAGTTAAACACAAAATTGTCTTGAAGTTATAATGATTAATTAAACTTTATAATTCAGTGTATTTTCTTTTCTGAATGTATTTTGTTACTATTTGTTAATAGAAGGGTTATTTTCTCCTAGCTTGTTTTTTAAAAAAATCTCCATTTCAAATTGAGTAAAGTAGAAAACATGTACAACGTGTTCACAGACTTTGGGTAAAGGCTCTGGACTGCAGCTTTCAACTGTTAAATATCTCTACAAGCAATATTTTTATACAACAATACAGATACTGCTCTTTCCATAGTGGCATTGGCACTATACTTCCAGCAAGGGAGGAATCTTAGGCTATATATTTGTGGATGAACAGATCTGGTTCACAGATCTGTTCTGTTTGTCTTATCTAGAAATAATACATTAATACTCATCATGGGTAATTTCAAGGAACATTTGAAATATTTTTTAATTTCTTCAATATTTTATAGAGACATAATTTACACTGCAAAAAAAAATATTCTCCACTAATTTATTAGCAAACAATTACAGTAATGTATCAATCTAATTGCATATACAGAATAATGCACAAATAATTTTGAACTGCAAGTTTCAGGGTTTAAAATGTTTTTGTTAAGTTTTAGGCATGCTGAAATCTTTACACCAGCTTCAAGTTGAAAATCGCCACTTAGAAGAACAGATTAAAAATCTAACTGCTAAAAAGGAGCGCCTCCAGCTCTTAAATGCCCAGCTTTCAGTTCCTTTCCCAACAATAACAACCAATCCAAGTCCTTCTCATCAAATGCCTACATTTTCAGCACAGACTGGTAAGTAGAGAAAAGTAGGTCTCTCTTTTAAATTGAATTTTACAACAATTTCTAAAAGGCTTATAGGCTCTCACCTAAATAAATGCTGAATGTTATCTCTGTGGGAAAATAATTTTATTATTCCTCTTTTCTATAATATGTCTTCCAAAATGAATAAAGCCTGAGAACATTTTCAAAGAGAAAGTCACATACATATTAGATATGTTTAAACTTTTGAGGATGACCAAGAGGGAAATTGTCTTAAATTATCAGTTTATGTACCTTTATGATGGCAAAAATCATTTATGGGTAATGGAATTTCCCCCCTAAATATTATAAAAACTTCAGTTCAGATAACAGCTTTCTTTTTAACTTTGTCTTCTAGCTGTGATTGAATCCATTATGAACAATAAAAATTGTGGACATAAATAGCTTGATTTATTAGTTTCAAAGTTTAGATTTTATTAAATATCCTCGCATAATTTCTGCATCAAAAAGCATAAGACCTTATTAAAATTGTTTTTCAATTGTCACTCTAGCTGTTAGCTCTGATTCTCTAAACAGCAGCAAAAGCCCTAACCTGGGAAGCAGTTTTCTACCTGACAACTCCCTTCCTGTATTAAATCAGGTACTGTTTTTAATAGCTTTTACATATCTCATTAGTTAATAATAATTTCCTATTATTTTGCCATTTTATGAAGTTTGATATAGCTGAGTCTTTGTATTTTTATTAGGAAATACATTCCAGTGGACAAAGCACTAGCAGTTCCTCTGCTCTTTCCACTCCACCACCTGCTGGGCAAAGTCCAGCTCAGCAAGGCCCAGGAGTTGGAGGAGTTCAACAGGTCAATGGTGTGACGGTGGGGGCACTTGCCAGTGGAATGCAAACTGTAACATCCAACATTCCCACAGTGGGTGGAATAATTGGAACTCTGCCAGGTAACCAGCTGGCAATCAATGGAATCGTTGGGGCTTTAAATGGAGTAATTCAGACTTCTGCTACAATATCACAGAATCCTTCTCCTCTAGCTCACACAGCTGTGCCACCAAATGCAGTGCATCCTCTGCCAACCACCCTCAGTAACAGGTAAATCC
>JAPKID020006895.1:0-10466 GCA_026931265.2 Tropidonophis doriae | reverse complement strand
ATGGCTCTTTCTTGCTCTTTTTTTTTCTTTTTCTTTTTCTCTTTTCCTTTCCTTCTGTTCTTTTCTCTTATTAGCTGGCATGTAATGCTGGACTTCATCTCTTATGGGCACGAAGAGACTCCAGACTGATGGCTTGCTTGACCCCTTCCTCGGGGCTCATCCTGGCCATCGCCTACAAATACTTGTTAGCAGGTAGAAGTGAATAATCAAAAGTTTGGGAGGGTTTTTCGTGGTTCACCAAAAGTGTCCTTGTGACCTTCAGACCCTCTCCAGAAGCTGCCACTCAAGATGACTGTTCAATGTATCAGGAAAAAAAACTAAATATATAGAGAGACTAATGATACGAATTAAGCTTAAAAATTGACATTAATTTTAATGAAGTTTAAATTTAAAAGAGATTAATGACGTGTATTTTTGCTGGCTCTGTTCTCAAGAGGATGTCCTTCAACTCACCCAAAATCACATGACTTTGCAGTAGACAGAAATTCTCCCTCCCTGCTGCTGTCCCACTTAATGACCGTCAGGTAGAGTTCAACTCCTGGTCGTTTGTGGAAATATTCACATAGCTTATTTCTTTTGTTTTAATAACATTTTTATTTTTTTCAACTTTAAAGATATAAACATTCCATCTTGCAGTTTGTTATCCGGGTACAAATATTTTTGAATAGCTTTCTTCCCTAAATTATAATAGATGGAATATTTAGAGCATTATAAAACTTTATATTTCATTCTTAACGTATCTTCTAATAAAAATACAATAGTAACATTAAACATCATAATATTAGTACTAACAATTGTCATTTAGATTTTATCTCTATTTTGATATATTTTCTATTCTTCTTTTAAACTTCTGTTTCCAATTTCCTTTTTTAAAATTATCTAACCATTGATAGAACACTTCTCATATTGTATAATAATCAGTTTGTTCTTTCTCTTTAATTGCCAATATTAATCTACTCATTTCTGCACATTCTAGTATTTTTCTAGCCACCTTCTCATCAGTAGGAATCTCTTCACCTTTCCAAAATTGTGCAAATACAATTCTAGCTGTCGTTAATATATGAATAATTAAATATGTATTCTCTTCACTATACGTTTCAGATAATATTTCTGACTCTAAGGTTTCCTAGTGGTGTCCCATCCAATGCTAAGCAGACCCCATCTAGCTCAACCTTCCAAAATTATATAAGGCCAGTTGCGTGCCTGGTATTTAATGTTCCACATAAGTACCCAAGATGCGCATAAGTATGGTATGGTACGGTACACCCAGTTTTTAAATCAACTCCAAACTAAAACTGCAACAAAGCTAAACAACTTAGAATAAATCCAGCTGAGAATAAATCTTAACGTTTCTTTTTTTCCAGATCGTTAAAACTAGGACACGCAGTGCAAAACAAACAAACAGATCTCCATCCACCATAAAATATGCAGAACTTCCTTTAAAAAATAGCAGGTGAAGCCAGCCATGTGGATTTTAACCCAAGGTTCTTAGAGAACCAGCCCACTTTCAGTGCTGGCTGCCAGTCTCCCAGGCTTGGCACCAGCTGTTCATTAACTTTGACTTCCAAAGTGGGCGGAAAAACATCAAAAGAGTTACAGGCGCTCGCAAGCATCCGAGTAGCCCTCAATATTTATGCGAGGTTTAAACATCTCAACGGCTGGCGTTGTGTCTCGTTTTCTCCTCCGTCCCCTCGTTTCCTTCTGGCTCCTAATTCTGCTCACCAGTAATTTGAAGAATTGCCAGAGAGTGATAAAAACAGCCTATTGGAAGGAGTGGTGTGATATGAGATGTGCACCAGTCGCATTCAAAGACAAAACCGTTCGGGCTGATCTCTTTTCAAAGGTGGCAAAAAGGTTTTGGGGATGTGGTGAGGAGTAAGGGTGCAAGGCCTAGTTACCTCCGTGACCGACTCCTGCCCCATACCTCTCTCAGACCCATTCGCTCACACAGAGAGGGCGTCCTCCGGGTGCCGTCGGCCGGGCAATGCCGGCTGGCGACCCCCTAGGGGGAGGGCCTTCTCTGTGATGGGCCCCACCCTCTGGAATGACCTCCCCCCAGACATCAGGATGACCACTGACCTCCGCCTATTCCGCCGCAGTTTGAAAACACATCTTTTCACCCAGGCCGGCCTGGCCTGACGATTGGCTTGCCATTTTAGTTTAGACTGGGATTATAAAGTTTTAGAGTGGGGTTTATTCTTTTATACTTTTAACGTTAAATTCTGGGTTTTAGCACGGGGTTGAATTGATTTAATATATTTTTAGATTATTTATTGAATTTTGTATTGTATTCTTAGATTCCCTGTGCACCGCCCCGAGTCCCTTTGGGGAGAGGGGGCGGTCTATAAGTATGATAAAATAAAAAATAAAATAAAATAAATAAATATTTTTCAGAGTCTGATTTCCTAAAGCTAGAAAAAGATGAGGTGAAATCTTCAGTCTCTTGATAGCCAGCTGATGGGTAGACAGCTGATGGGGCAGAATGAAAGCTCTGAAAGGTTAGGGAACCAGTCTTTTGCCTCCAGAAAGGCAGGGGCCTCTTGTCAGGAGGAAGGGCAGTGGCAGAACCAGTGGCAGATTAAGGTTCACTGGTGCCCTAAGCAAATCTTGCTGCCCCTCCTTTGTACATAATGTACAAATCTTCATTGGTTTATTTTTTTTCTTTCTCAACTTAGTTTGAGGCCTGGTGCCCTAACGACGTGCTTAGTCTGCTTAATGGTTAATACACCACAGGAAAGGCAGGCATGTCCTACATTTTTCTTCCCCGTTGTTTTTCATTGACCGGACAGTCAATTGTGCAACAAGGCAAGGGTGGGAGCCTCCCAAGGGCCAGAAGCAGAGCATGGGATATCTCGGGGGTGGGTGGAGTGGGAGAAACTTGGGAGTCCCAAGGCAGGTGGGCTTGTGCCTGCACTAGGCCTCCCAGGATCTGCCCCACCACCAAGGCACCCCTTGCTCCACTTAATGACCCACACATTTGATTAATGAATACCTTGGGTAGAGCAGGGATGGTTGGTCATTACTTGAGGCAGGTCATTTAATATTTATTCCAACCTCCGACCCTAATGGGCAAGCTTCATTATGGTCATAATTCAAGACTATCTATACATCATTAATAATTTTGGTATTGAAGATGCAAAGATTTCTTATGAATAAATTCTACAATTGTATTGAAAACTATTAAAGATCACACAAAATTGGACATCCAATCTGTTATTTTCCCATCTTTCATAGCCAATTGTAGTCTTCTTTATGATATACCTGTACTGTTTTGGATTCTTCCAAGAAACCAAATCATGTGGTAGACACATCATACAATAGGTAGGTAAGTTTTTACCTTATGAAAGTCTTTTTAAACTTGTACTTGTTTTTTCTCTCTCACTCGCTGTCTCTTTCTCTCTTTTGTCTCTCTCTTTATTTATTTGACTTATATCCCACCTTCCCATCAAAGCAATTTACTTGGAGATCTCTTTTATTTTATCTCCTCCATTACAACTATGAAAAGTTTGAGCAGAGAAAAAGTGAGTAATTCAATGTCAAACAGTGTTTTTTCATGAATGAGATCTTCCTCATCCTAATCCAGTCAGTTAAGCATTCTGATCAGTAGATATAGAATCAGCCTTATTCTATATCTATTACTTGGAAATATCATTTGTTGGATATAAATGGTTTAAATTAACTACATAACAAATAATATATATTTGAAAGTTTCTTCTCCAGCTCAACTAAATTAAATACTTACTCTAGGTAAGCTAATCTTTTTCCACTAGAGGCATCATTTATTATATTTCCAAACCCATGTTGTACTATCACACCACGTATAATCACAGATAAAAATCCAGCAATCATGATTGCAGCTTGAAAAACATCTGTCCAAATCACTGCTTTTAGTCCCCCCTGGATGGATAAGAAAAGACATAGATTAAAATACAAGGCAACTAACTAATATTAAAAGAAATATAATACTCATATTGGAGTCTAAGACATTCAATGCATTTCTTATTCAAGCCATACAAATATCTTTGCATAATGCAGATTATAGGTAGTCCTCAACTTACATTTAGTGACTGTTCAAAGTTACAAAGGCACCGGAAAAGTGACTTATAACCATTTTTCACATTTACAACTGTTGCAGTAGCCCACTGATAACATGAATAAAATTCAGATACTTGGTAACTGTTCATATTTATAATGGTTGCAGTATTCTGAGCTCATGTGAGCACCTTTTACAAACTTCTGACAAGCAAAGTCAATGGGAAAGCCAGATTCACCTAACAACCGTGTTATTAACTTAATAGCTGCAGTGATTCGCTTAACAATTGCTGCAAAAAGGTCATAAAATGGAGTAAAATTCACTTAACAAATGTCTCACTTAACAACAGAAATGCTGGGGTCAATTGGAGTCATTAGTTGAGCACTATCTGTACTTAAAATAATAGAAGTAAATGTAATGAATTTGTTCAATTAAGTGCTTAAGCTTTGAAGTTGTAGCAATTTTCAAAATAATTGCAGACTTACCAGTGTGCAGTAGAAAGTACAGACTACTCCTGTTCCAACAACTGCACCCCATAAATGAATTCCTGTAACTAGAGAAGAAAAAGTACAAAATATTTTTTTAAATTAAAATAGCAGGAAACGGTTAATCCAAAGCATATTCAACTTAATTTTAAAAATTAACTGATATGGGATTCCAATATGTTCTTAAATAGATAACTGTCGTGGAATAATGCAGATAATTTAAATCTGCAAACAAAGGTAAAACTGAACTAAAGAGTGAGTCTAATCATTTTCTTGTTGAAGGATTGAGTAAAAATATATGTATATACCTATTTATTATATATGTATTATTGAAGACTATTATAGGCTATATTTTGTTTTTTTGTGAAAAAATAAGAATGAAAACCATTATAACATAAATGTGCATTGTATTGCAAATATAACACACAAGATTAATTGTGAATTGATCGCATTTTTAAAAGAATTAATTGTACAGGTAGTCTCAATTTACAAATGTTCATCTAGTGGACTGTTCAAAGTTACAATGGCACTGAAAAAACGATTTATGACCATTTTTCATACAACTGTTGTAGCAGTTACCTTGATATAAAGCTAAGGCTGGAGCATAAATGACAATTCCAGTGTAAAGTACCTGAAAAATAAGCAAACAACACAAACTGCTCATCTTGGCCTTCCAAGAACTCTTTGGAAATAGTACAATACTGAATTGCATGGTGAATTAAATCCAAACAATATAAGGCATATTGATAAAAGTGATAGGTTTCAATAGCGTTTACACAAAATACTAATAAAATAAGAATTGTTTTCATCTTTAGAATAAAAAAATAAGAAGCTATAAATAAGAAGTTATAATCATAATAAAATGCAGAACATTATTGTCTGGAACATTACTGCAGGCAAAGTAACAGTAATAGTAATTACTTGTAAGCCACTCAGAGTCACTATTACAGTAAGATGTGTGGCCTATAAATTTGATCAATAAAATAAAGAAACAAGAAACAAGTTATTCTAAGAATATTGTTGAGTTCCTGAACAACTAAATATTTCAAAAGTGGTCAAGGTTCATTCATAGTAGTAAATTATGATAGAAAGATCTCAAGTTGATTAAAAATTGTTTTTCTTTTGCACATCATAATTCTGAGAAGTAAAATACATTATGTAATAGTTAACTCCTGATGTTGACAAGAAATTTATTATAGCTCATCTCCTGTTGTTCAGGAAAATCTCCGGTGTACCAGAGAAGTTTTAGAATAATGAAAAAAGTAATGAAGTAGAAGATGACTGAAGATACCCTTAAATTATTTTAGATTTGAATCCAAGGTATATTCCAAAGAAGAGACTAAATGGCAAATATATCACTTTACAGGATATAAAGAAGTTTGTAAATATCAGTAAAACGTTTTCCTGTTCAAAAGGTTTAGTTCAAAATTCTTTAGCATATTTATTTAAACATCTATTATAACTTAAATAGGTAATCAAACTCTCTTTGTCATTGGGAGTGGATATTTTCTTTACTTTGTATTTCAATTTAGTTTCATATAAAATGATATACTTTATATGTTTTTAAAAACCAACTGTATTTTACCTCTATTATTTACACTACATTAAACTTCTTAGTTATGTAATCTACTGCAGAGCTATTAGATATTAAAATTTAGCAATAACAACAGCACTTAGACTTATATATGGCCCCATAGTGCTTTACGGCACTCTCTGAGAGGTTTATAATATGAGCATATTTCCACCAACAATCTGGGTCCTCATTTTGCTAATCTTGGAAAGATGGCAGGCTGAGTCAATTTATTTTAGAAATCTCATACATTAAGACATGTATAAAATTAATTTTCTTACCGTCAATATAATAAAGAGTCCTGTTCCACACAGACGCAGCTGTTTATTAAACCGCAATTCTAGATACTGTAATAAACAAAACACTTTGTAACATTTGTGTGTAACTTTGAAAAAACAATTAACATTTTACTGAAGAATTATTGCTTCAGAGTTGTTTTAACTTTTCAACTTTGCTTTATTCTGCTAACCTTTGTCATTCTATGCTGTTTACATAAATCTACATTCCTCATCAACCTTTATTCTATACGTAATTGCTTTGTTGCATCTAATACAAGGTTTCATGATGATGATTATCCAATAAAACTTGTGTGTTGAGTCACACAGAATTCCATTTCATAAACTGAAACAATCACTTCGGGCAGCAGAATCTAGGGGGGCTATATGACAAGGAAGTAGATTCACTTGCCAGAAGCTGTTCTATGCTGTCTAACTAAACCAGATGTGTAACTTTTAAGATGTATTGAATGCCTGCCGGTTGGGGAATTCTAGGAGTTGACATTCACATATCAAGCTGCTGAGCTTGAGAAACTTACTCTAAATTATTGTCATGCCTGCTGGGATCACCTAGTAATGGAAAGATTCGCCTGCAGCGTCCAAACTGCAGAGCGTTTTCAACTCTTTCCAACTTACACCCCCTCGTTGAAAATGAGCGATGGAGCGGCGAAAACAATATGACAGTAATTGTTTATGTGCAATTATTAGGAGGTGGATAAAACAATAGTCCGGAGCCAAGAAGAAAGGGGCGAGCGCCTCGCCACAAAGCAAGTATGAGCGGAGGTAAGGCTGAGCGGTCTCTCCTTCCCTCCCTACCTCGTAGGTGCTGGTGATTTTCAGGCGGTAGAAGACGGGCAGAAAGATCTCCGCGCTTATAACCGCCATGCATGCGTAGGAGATGGCGAAGAGGCTAAACATGCTCCCGAAGCGGTAGATCTCGGCGGGGGTGCCTAGGACCGTCACGGCCGACATGAAGCTGGCCGTTAAGGAGAGCGCCACGGGGAAAGCTGACATGCTGCGGCCCCCCATCAAGAAGGCTTCGCGGCTCCTCTGGCCACCGCCCGCGAAGGCGTAGTACACCCCGACGGCCGCGGACACAAGCAGCATGAGCCCGAAGACCACATAGTCCCAGACGGCGAAGCCTCCGATTGTTCTGCAGGTGACCATGGATGGGAGCTCCGTGCGCCTCAGCGGCGCTCCGGACCTCCTGGCTTGGCTTCCTCACTCGGAGCGCGCTTCGCCTTGTCGCCAAGCCGGACAAAACTCGGCACGCTCTGCTGAGGAGACGTTCGCTTCGCCGGCAGCCTTCGCTTCGCACAACTCCAGAAAGTGCCGCTGTTCTCCTTCAGGACGAGGCTGCTCCTTTCTGGACGGCTCCCCACTGGCTGGCGCTCGGCCGTTTTGCCTCCTCGTCCTTTGCCCGGCGCCCAACAATAAGTTAATACCGGTGTTGACTCCTGACGCCTTTCCCGCCTGCCGTCTATGACGCGGTTGGAGACCAAGCTTACTGAGCGAGCGGTGGTGCCTTGAGGAGGAGGAGGAGGAGGAGGCGGCACTTAATGGACAAGCTCCTTTTTATCCCCGGTACTCTCAGTACCAGAGTAGTGTCATCGTTCCCAGAATCGAAAGGGGAGGGAAAGAGGGAACAGCCCTAACCGGTCCAGACCAGGAAGACTTCCTCAACTGTGGAATGCAAGTGGTGACCGGAGAGTGTGAAGTGGCAGAGTCATCCCCGCTCCCGCCCAGCTACTATCTCTTATTATTCTTTCATCCAGATAACGCGTTGTAATGTGACGTCCTGAGAACCAGGGCTCAGTCTTGCCGGTGGATTAAGCATTACTGCCAGGAATCCATAGCCTCCTTTGATTTGTTCATTTAAATGATCTGACTAATACCATCTTTGGTCTCAAAAGGTGTCCGTTTGTGTGTGCTTGTTGTTTAATCTCCGCTGGTAAACTGATTCCTCCATTCCTTCCTCTTACACCAAGACAGGAATGAATCAATCCTTTCCCCAGTTTCTTTAGAAGCAGGTAGAATATTTGGGAATGGTTTTACACCCACCCAAGGTAATGTTTGCAAGGCAAGACTGATACATTTCTAATCTGATTTGGTTGGCGATATATGAACTGATGAGGTTATAAACTATGTTAAACTGCCCAAATATCATTTAAATTCACTTAATTACAGTTTAGTTAATAAACAATTCTGAGCAATGTTTCAAGAATGATATATGAACTTAAGCTTGATATAGAGCTACTTGATACAGAGTTACCCTGAAGGACCGTGGTGGCTTAGTGGCTAAGACTAAGACTTAGTGGCTTAGAAAGGTCAGCAATTCAGAGGTTTGAATCCTTAGCACTACGTAATGGAGTGAGCTCCTGTTATTCATCCCAGCTTCTGCCAATTTAGCAGTTCGAAGGCATGTAAAAGTACAAGTAGAAAAAATAGGAACCACTGTTGGTGGGAAGGTAACAGTGTTCTGTGTGCCTTTGCGGTTTAGTCATGTCGGCCACATGACCATGGAAGCGTCTTTGGACAGCGCTGGCTCTTTAGCTTTGAAACAGAGATAAGCACTGCCCCCTAGAGTCGGGAACGACTAGCACTTTTGCTAGGGAAATCTTTACATTTACCTTTATTAGAGTTGCCTGCAATTGCATGTAGGGATTGTTTGGTAAGCATAGGCTGCAGATATGCTTTGCTATTTGAGTGCCCCCTACCCAGAAGATTACATTTGCAGAAATATAAATGGAACATCTTTGCAACCATCCCAGAATGATACGTCTGCTGCCCCATACGTCCCTACGACCGATTCGCTCCCACGATTCTTCTCCGGGTGCTGTTGGCCGGGCAATGGCAGTTGGCGACGCCCAGGGGAAGGGCCTTCTCTGTGGTGGGCCCAACCCTCTGGAACGACCTACCTCCTGAACTCTGTGTCACCTCGGACCTCCGCCTGTTCCACCAGCGCTTAAAAACGCACTTTTTTCATCTAGCCAGCCTGGCATGAACTACTCGACACCGTACTGACTTTTAGCTGACCAAAGTTTTAATTCAGGGGTTTTAATTTGGTTTTAGCGCAGGGTTTGGTTTAATATAGTTTTAAGAGTTTTGTATTTTTGTATATTTGTATTTTTAATTTCCTGTGCGCCGCCCCGGGTCCCTCTGTGGGAGATGGGTGTGGGATATAAATATGAAAAAATAAAAATAAAATAATGACTAAATACCGAAGGCGCACGGAATGCTGTTACCTTCCCACCAAAGGTGGTCCCTATTTTTCTACTTGCATTTTTTACATGCTTTCACACTACTAGGTTGGCAGAAGCTGGGGACAAGTAACGGGACCTCACTCCATTATGTGGCTCTAGGGATTCAAACCGCCCAACTGCTGACCTTTCTGATTGACAAGCTCAGTGTCTCAGCCACTGAGCCACCTCATCCCAGTTAAATTGGAATAGGGCTGCCATATTTGGTGTATCTGAAGCAATCTGTACCTAGTACAGAAGCATTGATGGACTACAGTGAACAATGCTTTTTTTTTTTTTTTAAAGATGACTTTGTAATCCTTCTCTTTTTCTCTTCCTTACAGAAATGTTTTTTTTCTCTCCATCTAATAACCCTTATTTCATATTAACCATGGTGTCACATATTAATTCAGTGCCTAATGAGACTGGTCCTTTCTTCCTATATGTTTAGAAATGATTGAGGTTCTAAGTTCAATATTAGATGATTAAAAATTTACAGGCAAAGTTTCCACTCACACATATGTGCTAGTCGTTCCCCATTCTAGGGGGCGGTGCTCATCTCCATTTCAAAGCCAAAGAGCCAGTGTTGACCGAAGACATCTCCGTGGTCAAGCAGGGACAAGTAACGGGAGCTCACTCGGTTATGCGGTGCTAGGGATTTGAACCACTAAACTGCCAACCTTTCTGATCGACAAGCTCAGTGTCTTAGCCACTGAGCCACCTTTAAAAATCAGTTCTCTAGATACTTTTCCTATGTTCAACCTAACATGGGTACAATCATTTGTTTGCTTTAATTGACAACTGATTTTAAAGAGTTTGAGGTCTAGCTGCCTTCCAGAAAGCCATTTCAAAAATGGCAGTTCT
>JAPKID020006894.1:0-10466 GCA_026931265.2 Tropidonophis doriae | reverse complement strand
CAATTAGATCGGTGCTTCTTCCAGATTCTCATCAAGGCACTTCTGAGTATGTGACTATTAAACACTTTATCCACTTTATGTTCATAGAATAAATATGCATGCCATCCCAAATCGAGATCGTGGCTTTCTATATTCAACAGTTCAGTTTTTGTTTTTCCAAACCAATCAGTTATTTGTGTCAATGCAGCTGCTTCGTAATACAGTCGAAGGTTTGGAAGTTTAAGGCCACCTCTTTCACGAGTATCTTGCATAATTTTCAATTTCACTCTCGGTTTTTTCTCATTCCAAACGAATTTATTCAACGTTTTTTGCCATTCTAACAGTTGTTTATCAGATTTAAGCACCGGTATCATTTGAAACAGAAAGATAAATCTAGGTAAAACATTCATTTTGATTGCTGATATTCTTCCAAGCAAAGATAACTGTAATTTTTTCCAGGTTTGCAGATCTTTTTGTATCTTTTGCCACAGCACCTCATAGTTATTTTGAAACAGTTTTATATTTGAGTCTGCGACTTGTATTCCTAAATATTTAACCTTTGACACTATTTCAAAACCTGCCATCCTTTCAAGTTTCTTTTTTATTGAATTTCTGTCAGGTTTTTGACAATCATGAATGGAGAATAGGAATGGAGATTTTACAGTATCCTTCTCCTGCCACGGCCACCACGCCATGCCACACTCACCACGCCATGCCCATGGAACTGGCAGTAAACATTTTTGAATCCTACCATTGTTGAAGTCTTTTGAGTTCTCTGAGTTTGGTCACAACCAAGCTTGGTTACAACCAAGCTCAGAGAGCACCAAGGACTCCACACTTTGCTAAATTCACTGGAAATTATATTCCCAGTAGAATTATATGTAAAAAATGTTCTATAACACGGGTGTCAACTTGAGGCATCACGTTGCCATCACATGACTTTTCATGACATTTTCCCCTTTGCCTTGCTGGAGTGGGTATGGCCTGCGCATGACACATCCAGACCACAGGCAACCAGTTTGATACCCTTGTTCTAAAAGCTTTATAAATCCACCATAAATAAGCAAAGAGCATTTATGCAAATGTTTTCTTCATGAACAATAAATGAATAAACAAAAGAGGACCAAGTTTTCCTAATCAACTTGATCCTGACCTCTATGGCTATTTTCAAAGTCTGAAAGAGTTAGGCATGTAAATGGTCCTTCCAGACTTATTATATGTTTTTTTTTAAATATTTTGGCTTAAGATAATGAGAAATGTAGTTTGGAAGTGAGAGCCTAGTAGCACAATCCCATTCTCTCCATATATTGGAGAACTTTGGAAGGGGCCGTAATTTAGAGATGAGCACTTGCAACCTTTCATCTAGTTTCATGTCACTGTTAGTCAGAAATGCTTTCTAACTAATGGATTAAAACCACTGGCGAAATCAATTTGTCCTGGCTTATTCTGCAGGGAGGGAAACAACAAAGGGAAGTTCAAAAAAGATAAAAAGGAATTCCAAAGACTGCCAATTGGTTTTGGTTGTCATCCCACCAAATTCTTACTTAAGCCGAACCCACTATCTCACCCACCATATCTCCTACAATAAAGTCCACAATAATTTTCTGTGATTTTACAAACAAGCTCCTTCACCATTGCAGTAAGTTATAGAGTCACTGGGAATCACGCAGCATGTACATTTAACAAATTATCATGGTTGATCACAGTCTGCCAGACTGGATTTGACGTTTTTATCCATCTATTGAGTTCTTCCCAAGGATCTGGGATATGCAGAGGTTGTTGTTTGATGGTGTTAGAGGTATTATCGCAGGAGATAGCTGCTTTTGAGATTGACTGATGGTCAATTTGTCAGTGCTGATAGCGATCAAGTGGCGCTTCAGATGTTTTGGAATTACTCCCAAAGCACCTACTACTGTTGATACTATCTTTGTTTTCTTATTCCACAATCATTCTACATCTATTTGCAGGTTGTGAGATATTTTTGGATAAAAGGTGAACATATGATAAACTGCAATAAGTTTAGCTCTTAGGTCATGAGATACAGATCATGCTAGATAGTTACTATTAAAGCTGAAGTTGAAATCCAGTGTATCCAACGGATGAATAAAAAATGCATTCCTAGATTCAGTGTTTGCAAACCATTTGCAACAGATTCACCACCATGAAACAAATTTAAATAGAGGAAAAACATATCTATGATTAATGTAAATACATAGATTTGTGGTCATAAATTCCTAATATCTTTTCCTTAATCAACTCTATAAGAGTAGATAAATACACTGATTACTGATGCAAGGGAAAGCAGCATATTTTTTTCAAAAGAGTGCCTGAAGTGGAAAAAATATATACATTGCACAAGATTTAACTTTTTAAAAAATCTCCCAGGTTTGTATTTTAATACTCATTCAATTAGCAGTATAAAATAATTCTAACAAACTAAAATGAAAATAATTCTAATAATTATTCTAATAAAGAGGGGGAAAGGGAGCATTTTGTATAGGAAAACAATGATGGAATCTCCAACACTTGTCAGAGCAGTTGAGGAATCTGTTACTTTTCAGTTAAAAATAGACAAGACAAAAGAAGCAGACACTGAGTTGGTGGAAAGCTACGCGAAACCTCAGATTGTCAATGAATATCCTGAAGGTGTCCTTTAGAAATACCGCTTTGTAAATAATCAGGGATGGGCTTGTGTATGCATAACATTTAGATTGCAAATGTTATATTAGAAAAGAGAAAGCTGTGTTAATTGTATATAATTAAAAAGTATATTTCACAACATAATGCTCTGTTTTACAAATTGACAAAAAAAAAGCAGAAAACAAAATACAAGCTAGGTGGATTTGACCTGGTAGAAGACCCCTGCTCTGTCAAGGACCTTGGAGTACTCATCTCTAATGATCTAAGTGCCAGAACACACTGTAACAACATTGTCAAAAAGGCATTAAGAGTTGTTAATCTAATCTTGTGTAGCTTCCTCTCTTGTAATATTGTACTGCTAACTAGAGCATATAAAACATTTGCTAGACCAATTCTCGAATACAGCTCATCTGTCTGGAACCCTCACTGCATATCAGATATTAATACAATTGAGCTAGTCCAGAGATATTTCACAAGAAGAATCCTCTACTTCTCTGCTCGCAGTAGAATACCTTATGACACCAGGCTTGAAGCTTTGGGCTTAGACAACTTAGAACTATTAGAACTTAGAACTTCTGTCTGACCTATGCGTAGTACATAAAATTATCTGCTATAATGTCCTACCTGCCAGTGGCTACTTTAACTTAACCACAACAATATGCAAGCACACAATAGATACAAACTTAAAGTAAACTGCTCCAAACTTGATTGCAGAAAATACCACTTCAGCAACAGAGTGATCGGTGTCTGGAATGCACTACCTGACTCTGTGGTTTCCTCCCCTAACCCCCACAACTTTAACCTTAGAGTGCCTACTGTTGACCTCACCTCATTCGTAAAAGGTCCATAAGGAGTGTGCATAAGCGCACCAAAGTGCCTACCGTCCCTGTCCTAATGTCCCCATTTATACATATCCATTTCATGTATTCATAATCATGTTTATACTTATATCTGTTATATGTTATCTTATACATGCTTGACAAATAAATACATAAATAAAAATAAAATAAAATAACACCTTTTTGGTGTTTTCTGCTTTACTAGTGTTTCAGATCTGAAAGGGAAATGCCATCATTTCTCTTATCATCCTTCTTATCTGATAAACCATAATTCATTGTTTTCATTTTCTGTTAAACTATCTCTATCAGTTGGAATGGTCCAATCTCAGGGGTGACATATTATTAGTTCATCCTTTCTGTATGCATATATTTTCATCTAAAACTTGAGAGTTTTAATTGGAATCCTTAAGGTTTGAAAGGTTATTTTAATATCTGAATAAAATATGCAGTCTGTCGAATGTGCACTTCTCAAAAAGATTCCTATGTTTCTGTATTAGGATAACATGTACCAGGAGTGAAACTCATGTACAACATACACAATAGTAGTTCCCAAACTATCTTAAAAAAATACTTGATAACATCAAAATACTGGACATTTAACCCAGACAAACTGCTGCATTTTCTTATAGTTCTACATTCAAATTTCTGTCAGATTCAGTGAAAGAATTGTATATTGATCATAGAGACGTGTACATCAGAGGTGGTATTCAGCCTGTTCTAGCGAACCGGTAGTGGAAATTTTGAGTAGTTTGGAGAACTGTCAAATAACACCTCTGGCTGGCTCCACCCCCATCTATTCACTGTCTAACGAATCCCAGTTGATTGGCATCCCAGCTGATCGGCTTTGTCTTCTGTTCCCTTACACAGGGGAACAGACCAGAACACAGGTTAGTGGGGTGGGGAAGGAATGGGGATTTTACAGTATTCTTCCCCTGGAGTGGGGTGGAAATGGAGATTTTACAATATCCTTTCCCTGCCACACCCACCAAGCAATGCCAACCAAGCAACACCACGCCCACAGAACTGGAATTAAAAACTTTGAATCCCATCCATCACTGGTGTGCATGCTTTAATTGTTACAGGCTGTCAGAAAATAATTGCAAGAATAATTGAAATAATATTACAGTTAGAAAAAAATAGTAAAGAACAAAAGCTCTATATCAAACATTTTATAAAGTATGTCAGAAATGAGACTCCCCTGCTTTTTCAACCCTCAGCACTATGTTAGAGATTTCAGAATATTTCACTTTTGGACTCTAGCAACGTTGTTCTTCTCTCCTGCTTTGCTGTGGATAAAAAAACATTGCTCTACTTTCCCAGACAGGTGATGATTCCCAAGAGTTACCATGTAATCTGCTTTTCTTGAAACGAGAGGATATTACACATGGCTTACTGAGTCTATTTAATGATTTCTTCCTGTAAAACAGAGGCTGCCCACTCATGGAATCCCAAGCTGTCTGGTAGGAGTAAGACAGCCATGTGATAGTGTTCTCTTGTTGTTCCAGTGGGAAAAGCACACCCCAGCTGCACTGGCATACCTAACTTGCTCCATATTTCTGCAGTAAGAGATCTGAAAGAATGCTACTACTTCAAATAACCAATCCCAACTATGATGCGAGTCAGGAGTAGAAGTGGGCAGGGACAGGGTGTGGTACAAGAAGTGATCAGCAGAGAAACATCCAAGCCAAACTGATTTCTCACGTTTGTGGCAAATGATTGTTGGAACTGGCTGTCCTCTAGTTTAGGTAACACCCTGGCATTGATGCAGCCATATAAGTCTAATGAAGAAAGAATAATAAAAGGGACGAATTTAGTTTGATTGAGTAATAGATATGCTGAAGTACAATAATTGCCAGGAATAGTTTCTAGTCCTAGAATACCTTGCAAGCCTTTTTGAACTGCTCTGGGCCACAATGGCTATAATATCTGAGGATCAATAGGATTTTCAGTTATTTTGAGGCATGAAAACATGATGCATTGATTGGTAAGTTGTAAGATATGTAACATAGTTTTTATTTTTAAAAACAGTCAGGAAGAAAATAGGTAGAAATCCATGCCCCATCCATAAATGTGGTGCAGTCCTACACAGTCTGTCTTATTTGTTGCCCTTGTGACCTCCCCAATGTTAAGTGTGCAGGTCAGAATGACATACTGTAAGTAGAGCATTGTGTTAATAAATCAACTTCTATTCTATAACTTTTTTTTTACACATTTAGGTCTTTTGAGGACAAGCTTCTCCACCCTAATCAGGAGCTATTGTTGCTGAATGTTTAGCAGACCAGCATTAACTAGCAAACCTATGTAGAGATAGTAATCTATTATACCTAAGATATAATAGTAACAATTAACTGTTTGGTATTCCTGGCACCACATTTATTTGAACAGAAATAAATGGTATATTGGGTATGCATTTGTGAAGAGAGAAAGGAAGGAAAATTGTGTGGCTTAATCTAATTGAAATGGATAATGTAATGTGCTTTTTAAAAGGCAACTAAATTCAAACCCTTGGAAGTTATTGACATAAATATAAAGGTTTATATGTACAGGTGGTTTTATTAATATGTATATATTGAAAACTGCACTTGGCTCCATACAAAATCTTCAGTTGAAAGTTATGTAATATGTTGTGGTTAAGGCAACATTCTGGAGTTAGTGACACTGAAGCTTTTTACTTGCAAGTCTTGGACCATTAATAAATTTTGATTGATTGATTTACTTGAAAATGTCCTGATCAATAGTGACTAATCTTGACAGTTCAGTCTACTAGGGAATGTCGTGTTAATAAGCAGGTGAATGATTAAGAATCAAAAGTTTTGGGATTGGAAAATTGATAAATATTTGAGGCTAAATCCCATGGCTATAATATACAGTTCTTTTGAGTTCTAAAGTGACAGATATCCATAAAGACAGCTATTTTATTAGTGAAGCCAAAGAGCCTCAGGAGTTACTAAAAGCAGATCTTCTGTTCCATGGCACACACAGGAAGGTTGTTAACATGCATATTCAAGCCAATTGATATGTCATATTTGTATTCTAGAGTATGACAAAAGATGCTGTTTTTAAGGAGTGCTTGTGGGCTTTTGTGATTCTACGTGAACATGAAAGTACAAAAGTAATGTACTAACCACCATTTTGCCAGAATGATATAGTAGTGAAGACATCAAGCTAGAAACTGGAAGATTGTGAGTCTTAGTGATGTCTTAGGCACAAAGCCAGCTGGGTGACATTGAGCCAGACAATTTTCTTCACCTGAGGAGGCGGCAATGGCAAATTGCTTTCTGAAAAACCTTGCCAAGAAAACATCAGGGATCTTGTCCTGGCAGTCTCTGAAAATCAAACAAGACTGAACAAGGAAGGAAAATCCACTGTTATAGAATTCTACCTTCAAATTCATGTAAGTGGCCATTGGGGTTCTACTATATGCTTATTTTTATAGACAAATATGGTATGTATACAAATGCATAGCTTGAACCAGATATGGTGCTAAATGGAATATTAATAGTCAAAGCAAAGAAGATAATATAAAATATAATAGACCTTATATACATTAACAGCAAAAACAAGTTTCTTCCTTCCAATATCCATAGTTTACTAATGCATGTGCAAGAGAGATTATTCTTTTCGTCCATGCTACACAAAATTCCCAAGGTCCTTCTTATTAGCTCTGGGAAACCTTTCAGTGGTACTGTTTAGGTTTTCCATGCAGTAGAGAACCTGACTGTCACCTCATCAACAATATGAAAACACAAGAGATATACTGAATTCTAAATGGTACATAAAAGACTTTATTCAAATGGGTAAGGTTTGTTTTTTTTAAGTAGCTAAAGATATGCACAAATAAAATTGTCATTTTGCCAGTTTCTTAGCAACGGCCAAATAATTGATTCCAGGTCATGCAGAAGAAATACACAATGTTTAAGAGACCAAATAGAATCATCTCATACATTCATTTATCAGTATGGTCTAATTCAAGATATATTGTTCCAAACAATATATAAAAAAAGCCCAACACGCCTTTCAATCTGGGATATAGCTCATGCCAATCTCAGTTTGAAACATTACTTGGCAAAACCAAGTATAGGTAGTCCTCAACTTACAACACTTCATTTAGTGACCATTTGAAGCTACAATTGCACTGAAAAAAGTGAACATGACCATTTTTCACACTTATGACCTTTGCAGCATCCCCATGGTTAGAAGGTCATTTTTGTGACCTTCTGACACCCAAATCAATGGAAAAGCCAGGTTCACTTAACAATGGTGTTACTAATTTAACAACAGCCGTGATTCACTTCACAAAATGTGGCAAGAAAAGTAATAAAATGGGGCAAAACTCACTTAACACACTTATCACTTAGCAACATAATTTTGGGCTCAATTGTGGTCATAAGTTGAAGACTACCTGTACTACCAATAGAACTTTTAAAAACAAAATCCAGGATGAATATGTTTGTTTTCCTCTATTTTCAAATAAGAAAATACCGCAAGCAGCCACTAGTAGCAAGTATGCCTTTTTCTATCTTGTTGCAAAGCAAACCGTCCAACATATCTGTACTAAAACTATGCAATCTCACCCTGAACCTTTACAAGGCCACTTCAACATATCCCTAAAGAAGTCTAGACATTCCAAATTTCTAAAGCAGAGTAGCTGGTTATTTATGGTTGCAAAATTCCATATGATTTTTTTTCCTAAGTGATCTTCGAATCTCTTGCAAACTTTAGTCTGAGCCTCCAGGAGCAATGCTCAATTTGTTTTCTTTGGAGTCAGGTGCTCAGATCCCCTCCACAGCATTTTCAAAACTTCCACTAATTCTCCAGGAGCACAATTAGAATACACCCCTCCCTCTTCCCTCTTTCTTCACCATTCTCTCTGGTCACTTTCCCTACATTGGCCAAAGAAATTATGGAGAAAGTCAGAGGTTTTGAAGATGAACTGTCCATCACCAGATTAGTCCCATTCTAGTCTCCAGGATGTGAATGTGCCTCTTTGTTTCATTTCGACCAATTTAGAAATGGTGGAAAAAGAGGTAGTATTCATTCCTGATCTTACACCCAACCTTTCCTATCCTGATCTTTCCAGTAATACCAATTAAGAGACTAATGAAAACCATGCTAGAAAGTGGAAGACTGTGAGTTCTAGTCCCACATTAACCATAAAAGCCAGCTGGGTAACCTTGGGCCAGTCTGTTTCAGTCCAACTCACTTCACAGAGTTGTGGGGGAAAATAAGAGGACAAAGATGTGCTGAGTTATTTGTAAAATAACTTGAGTTATTTGAAAAAACAATAAAGGTGGGATACACATAAACAAATACTGCTCACAAGGACAAAAGGTAGGAAGAAGATACAGTCATGGCTCTATATTATTTAACATTTTACACAGTAAAAAGAAAAATGTGCAATCAAAAATAACAAAAATAAATACAAGTGAAAAATAATTTATTTCAAATACAATCAAATATTGGTATACAATATTATCAGGTCTCTACGAGATTACTTGAATTTGCTCAATGGCATGCTTGATATTGCCTTGCAGCCTCAATCTCACATTTGCAAAATCACTGGACCTACAATGCACATCTAGACAAAGCTGTTTCAGAAATTCCAGGAGTTCACTAAACATCGGAAGAACTGCTGGAGGAAATCTCAGAAGGGAGATGCCATGAAGCAAGATGGGGGGCCCTGCTTGACTCTTAATTTATGTGTACACTAGAAAACAAACTGATTAAGTCAGGTAAAATAGCATCAAAACTCTTTCAGACTGAAATAAAGTCCTTTTTTTAATATAAATGTTGCAGTGAAGATGTAGAAATCAATGACAGTGATGAAAAAAAAAATGAAAAGCAGGGACACTTGTAAATGGACGGGATGGGAGCGACTCTGAGTTTTCTTCTTCAGACCATGGCCCTGCCAGTTCTGACGTTTTTAGCACACTCTCTTCCCACGTGTACCGCTTGCAGCATAGATTCACTGATATCATCCAGTCCTATCAGCGAAATCATGGGTGACACAAATCCATAAAGGGCTGCCATGGCCACACTCAAGGGCCAGGCAAAAGCCACTAATATGATTAACCAGACCAAACTCCACAGCAAGCAGCAGCAGCTTAGATTTCCAGAGGTGACACTGTAAAAGAACAAAAACATTTTGATCAGATGCATGTTTAAGCGCATTTCTCTAGCAGTTTCAAGTAGAGGAGGAGGAAGAGGTGAAAGGGAAGAATATTCATTTGCATTATCTTAGGAAATTATGATTTCGTCCCTCTAAGATGGTACCAGTTTTGGGAGAAAGGCAGAGCCTCCAGAAAGAGTCTGCAGAGTTTATGGGAGTTTATAAAGTTTATAGAGTTACAGCAGAGGTGAGTTCCTTCCAGTAGTGGCATGCCGGCCTGGGGTCACAGAACCGGCAGCAACGCAGACTGGCCACGCCCCTGAACTGGTTTGCCAGTCACTGCCGTCACCACCGCCATCTTTTTTTTAGTTCTGTGTATGTGCAGAACAATTTCAATTGAACTGCGCATGCAAATCCAGCACACATCCAGTGTGTGCGTGCAAAGCGCGCACATGAGTGAACCAGCTGTAACGCCAACTTAAATCCACCCCTGAGCTACAGACTCATTTTTCTCCATGTTTGTGCTAAATGAATAGCCACACCTCTTTCCTTTTAGGAAATGTAATGAGCAAAACAAAGATATTGTTTTACAGAAAAGAAGAACCTATACCTTGCCTTTTTTTCAGGTGGAGGCAGAAGTGCCTCAGTAACTTCTTTTTTTGAAGGTTTATCCCCAACATCTTCGTACCCTCCCTCTCCTTCTCCTCCTCCTTCTTCTTCATCCGCTTCAGACATGGTTTTCCAAACAGACTCCTCTTAAATGCACTATTAGTGATCGCAGAATACAAACAATGTTAGTATTAAACAAGTTTGAAAAGTAAGTTTTTTTGTGTTTTAAAGACATCCAATTACTAATGTTTTGTCTAATTTAACACCACTTAGCCTGATATTTTCTACAT
>JAPKID020006892.1:0-10468 GCA_026931265.2 Tropidonophis doriae | reverse complement strand
AGGGTTGTCAAACTCGATTTCATTGAGGGCCACTTCAGAGTTTTATTTGTCCTGGGGGGGGGGCAGGGGGGCATGGCCAGCTTGATGTCACTCATGCCAGGGGGCACCTGGGCTGGCCCAAGTGCATGTTTCTCCCCCCACCCCCAAGCTCCATTTTCACTGGCAGAGGGTTGCAGAAGACTGTCATGTCCGAAAATGGAGTCTGGAGGGATGTGTGTGGCCCTCCCGAGCTCCAGTTTTGCTGGCAGCAGTACCACAGGCCGGTCCTTCACTGTTTCCCGGGTGACCCTATGGGCCAGATCTAAGCACTCCACAGGCCAGATCTGAAGTTTGACATCCCTGTCCAGAGATGGGTTGTTACCAGTTCACACTGGTTTGGGTGAGCCGGTACTGGTACTTTGGCCTTGGTTACAGAAACTGACAGCAACCCAGGATGGCCCCACCACCTGAACGTTGCCATTACCAGCATGTTTTTTAGTAACTGTTTCATGTTTTGCAGAGTCAACTGCGCATGCACATGGCAAGCCAGCAGCAACCCACTCCTGCTCCTGTCCTATATTAAATATAATCAAAGTGTCATGATTTTGAAAGATTCTTTTCTCCTCACACTTTCCTCTTTCTCAGGACAGAGTAATCTTTCTGAGTCAATCCTAAAGGAAATCAATTCTTGGAAGGGCAGATTCTGAAGCTGAAGCTCAAATACTTGGGCTACTTAATAAGAGAGGACTCTTTGGGAAAGACCCTGATGTTGGGAACAATTGAAGGCAAAAGGAGAAGCAGATGGCCAGAGGATAAGATGGTTGGATAGTGTCATCAACGCAATGAATATGAATTTGGACAAACTCCAGGAGACAGTGGAGGACAGGAGAGCCTGGCATGCAAAGGTGGTATTCAGCAGGTTCTGACCAGTTCTGGAGAACAGGTAGTGGAAATTTTGAGTAGTTCAGAGAATTGGTAAATACCACCTCTGAATGGCCCTGCCCCCATCTATTCTTTGCCTCCCAAGTCCCATCTGAACAGGAGGGAATGGGGATTTTGCAATAACCTTCCTCTGCCACACCCACCAAGCCATACCACTCCCACCAAGCCATACCACTCCCACCAAGCAACACCCACAGAACTGGTAGTAAAAAGTGTTGAATCCCACTACCCCTGGCGTGCTATATTCTATGAGGTTGAAGGGGGTTGAACATAACTTAGCAACTGAACAATGATGTTTCTGCAGCCCCTCTAGTTTTTTGTTTTGGATGACACAGCTGGTGCTTCAAAAAGTTATGTCATTGTAAACAAGTACAATGACAATAAAGATTATACTTATGCATTTGCCATTTTGTCACAGATATGAGGAGCAGCCATAGACCAAGAGGGAAGCTGGTCTGGGCCAAGCTTTTATCTTCCTTCAGTGGACATTTAACTAGAAAGGCCTGGTGCCCATCCAAAGTTCAGGCCTGTAGGCCTGTACTTTCCATAGGTTATTTCACACATACATAAGAACTGCAACAGGAATTTGCTAATGGATATCATAGTTTTGCTGGTTTTCTTTTGTCTCCCTGAGTAGGTGTATGAATGGGTGATCACTAGGAGATCATTCCCATCTGATCTATTTTCCAAACTTTCTAGTTTTTATCACCTTATCATTCTTAGCCAGGGGAGCAGGCATAAAGCCTGCTGTGTTTGATTTAATCCAGTGTGATCCTGTTAAAAAATAACAGTTCAGTCATTTGCCGGATATAAATTTGTTGAAGATCATTGGTTAGTCAAGTTCCATTATCAATCCCAGCGTTTCTAAGAATCCAGGGAGCATGTTAAATTGGGCCCGCAAATCAAGGACGAAAGGTGCAGTAGTCTCACTTTCTCATGGCCCACATAGATTCACTTACTGCCTGCACCCACATAGTTACTCTCTGCCCTTTAAGTTTCAATTCCTCTTCACTCAGTGGTGGCTTTCCATTTTATTTTTTTTCACTACTGGTTTGCTCATGCACAACGCTTCTGTGCAGAAGCATCCAGGTGAATGAGTGGAGCCTCCTACCATTGCTATTACCGGTTCGCCCAATCCGGGCCAAACTGGCAGAAACCACCTCTGTCTTCACTTTTCTCATCGCGACTGGCAAGGAGCATCACCTCCCATTGTTCTGGTGTTTTATCAAAATGCCCCAGGTCCTATCAAAGAGTGACTCCCCAAGGATCAGTGGTGAATTTCTGAGAACTTCAAGATGTACCATTTGCCCAGTCCAATTGGCATGGCCTTCCTACTCTCCAAGAGATCAGCCTCAGATGACCCTAAGGAACCCATACCACGGGGACTGAGAGTTAATGGTTCTGTACTTGCATTATATGGCAACATATAAAACAATAGGTCAGGCTTGGAAGCCATCTTTTGCATTGGGCCTTCAGGCCTGCCACATTTAATGCTGTGAGGAAATGGGAAGGAGGATTATATGGAGTATGGGAGATATATACTCATAATAACATTCCCTTCACAGAGAGTCAAGGACATCTTGCCCTGCACCTGGAGGGGTATGACTGGGAGGCATCTCCAGTTGGGACAGTTCCTGATTGGATCATGTGATGGACATGTGGGTGGTGGGCAGGGGCTTGGACTTTCATCTGGGTGGGGAAAACCCGGAAGCTTTCAGATTTGGGTTTTCCCAGATGTGCCAATATGACATATCTAATAAAATGGAACTTCAAGCCTCTGAGTCTTCTTTCATTGGGGGTGTAATTGGAACCCCAAACAGTAGTCCAAAGCATGATAGAATCGCCGTTCTTCTGCAGCTCTTCCCAAAGGCTAAACAAAAACTATTTTCATAATAAAAGTGGGCACAAAATATATGAAGTTTCTATCTTATCATTTTTTGAAACGGTTTCTCAGCGAACCCATTTGAGAATAACACATAGGGGAGTGAGAACACAGCTGGTTTCATGTCTTTGCTTATATTGCTTCACTTTTTCAAATCCACCAGCCCTTCTTTCCCTGTTCGGGGTTCCAGAACTGCTCAAAGAGAGGCCTCTACAACTGAAGCCTGACCTCTTTTGTTGCTGCAACATTTGCTGTTGTGAAACTGATTTAACCTTAATCATAATGCTCAAAGAAGTCCTCCTATCTTTTGGAGAAATTCTCCCAGCAGCTGCAGCTGTTGCAGGGATGTTCAAAGCAAACCAGTTTAGTGTTAGTCATCCATCTGTACCCAATTTTGCTGTCCAAAAGGAGGCTCGGCTACCTTAACGAGAGAATATGACATTAAAAGCGATGAAGAACAGAAGTGGTTCAGCCAAGATCAAAAAAGGTATGTAGCTCTACCCTGACCCTTTTAAACATGGAGCATATTAAAGTAACCACATCAAAACAATGCACAGATGATTAAGTCCAAGGTTAATGGCAGAACAGTTTTGTTCTGAACTTTGTCCTTGTATTTATTTATTTATTTATTGTTTAGTTAAAGACAACGGTTTGATCTGGAATTTACCGAACCAAAAGGCAAACACCTGTCCTTAATAAACACACACAGACACACACACTCGGCAGTACATATGACAGCAGAGACCTGACTTCATTCTCGGTTCCAATTTGGGGCCAATGTCATTTTTTGTCTCAAGATAGTATTAATTTGATACTGGGGACAAAAAAGACAATGGGAAACATAAGGAGATTATTTTTACAGGGAGGCAGACAAGCAGTAAGAAGTTTCCTTTGTGCTGTGTATTGTGGAGGAGGTGAGATTTAACTTAGCACCCATCTTATTTCTATTGCACTGGTTTTTATTATGGGATTAATGAGTACTTGTGGCATGGAAAGAAAATTGGTTGGTAATCTATAATGGATTAGAGAACTGAGGCTAATTGTTCTAGTTCTCATTGGTTGTAACATTCATATTCCATTGTAATCAAATACCATTCTCTCTGCTTTGCAATGTATCATAGAAACATAGAAAACCAATGCCAGAAAAAGACCCAGTGACCCATCAAATCTGCCCTTTGAGTTTGTTTGTTTTTGTTTTCTTTTTAATTTATTATTTTTCCATTATTATTATTTTTATATTTTATTTATTTTTGTCGGATGATGGACACGTGTTTATGCCAAGTATCTGACGATTAGCAGTATGGCCAGCAAGTGGTCAGACAGTTGTAGGAATTTTGAATGATATTGTATCTTATTACTAAGTCCAGCAGTGCAATACCATGGATTTGTTCCAGAAGAAAGATTCCCAGGTAGAATGGAATTTCCTTGATCCTTCCCCGCATGATATCCATTCAATGTGTGAGGTCAATAATGCTTGGAATTCCCAGGAAGTAGACAAAGTCACTGCCTCATTATTTTCCACATTCTCTATTTGTGTTTCTTCCTATCAATCCCAAATAATTCAAAACTTGAAAGCAGAACATTTTCTTGAACATTCAGACCGTCCCCCCAGTCCATAAGATCAAAACTCTGACAATTCGACCATCAACAGACATATGGACATAAACGACATTTACATACCATTCCAAAGACATAATCAAAAGGAAACGAAAAGAGCAAAACACTTCCTCACCAGCAATCAGCATCCAGATGAGCAAAGGTTAACAATGACTAACAATTAAGAATTGAACAATGAACCAATTAAAGAACTGCCAAACAAGTTTAACAAAGAAACCCCAACAAAGGAACTCCAAGACTGCTCCCACTAACACTGACATGGCAAGCCACTGGAACATAAATTGAGAACAAACTCCACGCCTTATTAGCACTGATGATGTTACCTAGTTTGATAATGAAACATCTTCAAGAAGACATCTTCAAGCTCACAGAGTACGAAGGACCCCATACTATCTTGCTCTGTTCTGTTTCACTTTATTTTAATGTTTTAATTTTTAAACTTGGTCTGTGAGCATAATAAAAAGTTAAATAAATAAGAATTAAATTTAAAAACTCTCACTTTTTTTCATTCCCAAGAACAAGGATGGCCTGGGAGCTCTTTATCCTTGTAGTCTTGCAAATTTTTACCATTCCTTCTGCTGGTAATGGGATGGGAGATAGAAATCCCTTACAGCTACACTGTGCTGTGCTACTATTTTACTACAAGGCTGATGATGAGGGAAGTAAGGAAGGATAATATAACACAGGCTGACTAAATTATAGCAAAGGATAAGGGCTATTAAACCAAAAGGTATTAAACCCTGCTAGTGAACTGCAGCAAAATACATTTGCACAATATTAAAAGCAGAAAGTTCTTATGGGTGCAGACTGTAAAAAAAGCCACCGACACCTACATAAAGCTATAAATGATGATCATTCATCTTCCATTGTATACCAACCTTCCCCCTCCTGTCTGTGGATTATGGGAATTGACCCTTAAAGGACTACAGATTGGGAGCAGTTCCCATGTATACATTTATTTATATATTTAGAGTGTTTAGAGTTTAGAGTTTTTTTGTTTTTTATACCGCCCTATTCCCGAGGGACTCAGGGCGGTGTATAGCCAAAATAAAAACAAATATAAAAAAATATAAAAACACATGTATAAAAGTTATATATTTTAAAAAGCTTTTAAAAAACATAATTAAAATATTAGCCAAAATGTGTAAAAAAAACCCAAACTAACCCTAATTAAAATAATAGAAATTTAAATTTAAAAATTTAAATTTAGAAATTTAAAAATCATACTTTATGCCAGCCTGGCTTGTTGAAAGAGAAAGGTTTTAAGACCACAGCGGAAGATGCGTAAGTCAGGGATAGTTCTTAGTTCCGAGGGCAATTCATTCCAGAGGGCAGGTGCTCCCACGGAGAAGGCTCTCCCCCTGGGTGTCGCCAGTCGACATTGTCTAGCCAACAGAACCATGAGGAGACCCTCTCTATGGGAGCGTACTGGACGGTGGGAGGCTCTCGGTGGCAGAAGGCGATCTCGTAGGTACCCAGGTCCTAAAGGTCCTTAAAACAGTCCCCTTTAATAATTTAAACAATGCAGTTAAAAAAACCAATAGTGGTAGATGCAAGCATTTCATATTGGTACTTGTCAATGCCAAACTTATAATAACACAGTTAAAAGAGTCATAAAACATAGAGTCCACCTAGAGCATTTATTAAACATGTGATATATATGGAAACCAGCCCCTGACAAACCTTATGCCCACGGAAGGTGTAGATTGATGCATAGTTGTTTCTGCACACACAAAGGAGGTTTCAATCAAGTGATGGCAACCGCTTCGGCGAAACACAGAAAATGAGAGTTCCTGTGGTGCAGCAAAACTTTGAACGCAGAGTTTCAATCAAATTGGTGACCCATAGCTAGCGTATGTCTCATGATAGCAGAAAAAGGCATTTCGTGCAAAGCAAATCATGGCCACAAAATACCTTCTTCTGTTATCACGAGAATAAACTTTCACCTCTTTGATTTACAAAGAAGGAAATAATCCAATTGTACCCAATTTCATGTCTACCTATAATGTTTAATTGTTTTTATATTTGTTTTTTATTATTGGCAAGCTGCTCAGACTTGCCTTATTGGTGAGATGAGTGGCATATACATTTAATTAGTAAATAAATGCAGGTCACTGTACAACTTCTATAGCAATATTGCACAAATAACAAATTGATACCTCCCAATCACACTATATTCACTTGGAAGAAACACCCATGAAACTGTATGAATTTGATACAGAAAAAGCTTTTGACAACTTAGAATGGCCTTTCACTCTTGCCATTCTGAAAAAAGAGGAAATACAGATTGTTTTTTTTCACATAAACACAGCACATTTCTAAATAGCAGAAGCCGGATAACAGTATTTTTTTTCTCATCACAGCAATGTGGTATACTGTCTGGACAAGACAAAGATCCCCCCTTTCCTTATTTTTATGGTGTTAGAGCCACTGACAAAAAATACATCACAGCAGTATGACTCCATGATAGATTTTTGGATCAGTAAAGAAAATACACAGAACTTAGTAGGAGAAGAAATGCAACATTTGCACCTAATAATGGGGCTCAATATCATTGCAAAAAAAGGGGGGATTTACTTCAGAAATAATAATAAAGACGTATTTAAAATAACTATTCACAGATTTGGAAAACTACATTGGTAGGCATTTCAAGATGCAGAAAGCTAAAATTGTCTTGCTTAAGAAGGATGGCAGCTGAGATGAATAGCCAAGATTTAGTTTTCTCTTCCAAGTGATTCCAATAAATATTGAAAACAAGGCATTAAATTACAGTATAAAGAAGGAATCCATTTCATATGGACCAATAACAGGACAATTATTAAATTCAAGATTCTCCAGAACTCAAAACATAAGCTGGATTGGCAGCTCAGGTTTTAAATTGTATCACAAGCTTAGTTATCCTAATTTGGATCACATTGTTTTTGTCTGACTACCACCGTGGATGAGCAGAACTTCCAGAAAGTTTTCACAAATATTTTTGCATTGATCCATATAAAAATAGTTTAAAGGAGATCATAAAATAGAAAGCAATGTCACGAAAGTCTTGGGTAAACATGGGAAAAGAATCTAAGTTTATTTCCTTCTTTTTTCATTCTTCAAGGTTTATTTTTATGAAGAGGACGGCACAAAACTGGGTCCCAGGGAGAGAAAATAATGTGTACAGTTTTCCTGATTAAAATATTAATAAGACAAAGATAAAAAACCTTTTCAGCTTTTACTTTGGAATGATCTCATTCACCTGATCTGTTTCCATATTTTCAGATGAGTGATATGGTATGGAAAGAATGGCTCAAAGAAATGGGATTACTTATTTAGACGTGATTGAATCTTTTAACACAAAGTGTGGAGTATTTGCTTGTGATCCATAAACCAAACAAGCTAATGCATGTATGAATAAATGGAAGTCAAATTTAAATATAATAATAAATATGTGACAATGGGAATTTCAGTGAGAGAAAACAGCACATTTATACTGAATATTGCCCTCTAAAACTGGATAATATATCACTGGTAAAAATTTTTTTGAAAATAATAATTGGTAAAAGTCGATGTTTCTGGAAAAGGATTTCGTTTTAAAATTGAATATCCTCCTATAATTCCTTCTTCATTAAATAATATTTTCTTAGATATTTTGAAATTTTGCAATTTCAAGTTTTTCAGTTCAGACTAGCTTTGTAGATATTAACTGTTGCAAGGATTCTGAATGCTTCTTTTTGGGAAAAGCAGATTTGATCCATTCTGTGGAGGATGTCTACCTAAATTGTGGGAATAGACTTTGATTTTCAAAGTAACTTTATTTTTAAAGTAAATCTGACCAAAAAATGAACTCAGTTTGGACACTATTTCTAGATTACAATTTTGTAAATGGATTTGAAGCATATCTAAAAATTTTACATAAAGACAGTTAAATAGAATTTCACAGGATTTCCTATACCGTGTTGAAATTTATATTCTACTTAGAATTCCTTTTTTCCTCTAAAAAGAGGCTGAAAATCTGGGTGCGTCTTATACATTGAATACAGCATTTTTATTTATTTATTTATTTATTTCGAATTTATATCCCGCACCTTCTCCTAAAAAAGTACCCAGGGCGGCACACAGGAAATTTAAAAACAATACAAAAATACAAAGGACCATTAATTAAAAACCAATTAAACCTATACGCTGTGCTAAAACAATATAAAATCCCCAATTAAAATTTATAGCTAAAACAGTCAGAAATAGGAAGTTATGCTAGGCCGGCTTGTTGGAATAGGTGCGTTATAAGACACTGGCGAAAGAGGCGGAGGTCTGAAATGATGCGTAGTTCGGGGGGTAGGTGGTTCCAAAGGGTGGGGCCCACCACAGAGAAGGCCCTTCCCCTGGGTGTTGCCAACCGGCATTGCCCGGCCGACGGCACCCTGAGAAGGCCCACCCTGTGGGAGCTAATCTGTCGAAGGGATGTATGGGGCAGGAGACAGTCTCGCATATAGCTAGGCCTCCTGAAACCCTGCCCCTTCACCAAAATGGCCGTACACATACCCTTATGGAGGCTTCCAGGCTTTCTCTCCCTCTCTATCCCTATATCTACTACCTACTTTTTTTAAAAAAAATTGCCTCTTCAAAACCTGGATGCGTCTTATACTCCAGTGTGTCTTATACTCCCAAAAATATGGTAATATAGCCATTTACAATTAATCAAGAAATCCTGAAAACGTTTATTATCTATGCCATTTGTAAGTTACTTGATTTGTGAGTACCACAGTTTTGTATCTTCTTTCCCTACCTTTTCACTTATTCTTTAAAAGCATTAATAAACACACACAGTGTACACACACACACACATGTATGTATGGGGATATATTTTAATAATAATAATAATAATAATAATAATAATAATAATAATAATAATAACAACTCAAGAACAAGCCTTAGCCACAAATTGCATGAAGGCAAAAATTTAGCAACAGCAAATGTTGCCTCTGTAATGAGAAAGATGAGACAGTTGACCACTTGATCAGTGGGTGCAGCAAAATTTTACAAACTGACTACCTACAATGCCATGGCTGCGTTGCTAATATTATTCACTGGAAATTGTGCCAGACATTTGGATTTGAGTACAGCAAAAACCACTGGGAACATCAGGTTGAGAAGGTTTTAGAGAATGAGAAAGTCAAGATCTTGTGGGATTTCAGAATCCAGACTGACAGGCACTTGGCCTACACACACAGCTGATATGGCAATAATTGAAAAGAAAAAAGTCTGGTTCGTGGACATTGCAATACCTGGGGATGCACGAATTGAAAATAAGCAGCAAGGAAAAAAATCACAAAATATCGGGACTTGCAAATTGAAGTTGAGCGACTGTGCAAGAGAAAGTCGTGTGTTGTCCCGATTGTGTTTGGAGCCCTTGGGGACCTAGGGGACTCCCTCGCTATGTGGAGGTTCGAGGTTCGAGGTTTGCCGGACTTGAGCCTTCGGACTCTACAAAGGGCCACCCTGCTTAGAACAGCTTCTATCCTCTGACGTTACCTTGACAGTTCCTAGGTCCTTGGTTAGGACTCGAGCTGTTTTGCTACCAACCAGCCCCAAAGGCTGTGAATCTCACCCAAGATTAACCACAGAATAATAATAATATGAAATATGGCCATTCGAAGCTACACAATTACGGGTGAAATATGTGACAATGATACCCATTGTCATCGGGGCTCTTGATACCATGTCCAAGAATTTTACAAAACATGTCAAGAAATTGCAGCCTCAAAGGTCATAATACCATCCCCCCCCTCCCTCCAATGATTGGATGTATAGTTCTTACTTGTAGGACCTCCTTTGGGTCAAACTCTGGCATGCTGTGTATGAAGACACTGGTCCCTCGAAGCCAAGGCACAAAGACGCCTCCCATCGCCCCCTTCACCCAACCAGTATCGGACATGTTCCATATGACATCGGAAGGTTTGAAGTCCAGCCAATACCTGCGAGACACGGGCATTTTAGCTGGGATTCTGGATTGCCTTCAAACAAACAAGACCTCACCTTATTTTTAGGTGGCCTTAAATCTTCTACAGC
>JAPKID020006891.1:0-10468 GCA_026931265.2 Tropidonophis doriae | reverse complement strand
AGCCCCATGTAGAGAGCGTTACAGTAGTCCAACTGGGAGGTCACTAGCGCCTGAGTGACTGTGCGAAGGTCCTCCCGGCTCAGTAAGGGGCGCAATTGGCGGACCAAGTGTACTTGGTAAAAAGCCCTCCTGGACACGTAGACTTCTTGCTTTCCAATTGTTTGCTTTTTTGAAAAGTTACTTTCCTATACTGTAAATAGTTGAGACACAACGACATCATGTTTAACTGTGCCTGCATTTGTTTGTGTTAGCTAAACATACAGATACTAAAGAGCCATTTATCAATTCGGATGACTGAAGCTCAGACCTGGTTCTGTGTTTTGATACTTAAAGCCCTCCTAACCAACACAGGGCACTGTATCAATACTAATAATAGCTAGGAAGCAGCTGCAATAATCCTGGTCTTCTGAGTTTAAATATTTGGCTAGCTTAATACACCCCATTGTTTGACTGCCACCTTTCTATCTGACTGGGTGTTAACAACACTGCCCCATATGTAGAAGAGTAGCCAAATTTGAAATTGCATGACTTTCCTGGTGCCTTTTCAGGGGCCATGCTGGCTGGAGTTGATAGAAACTATCATCTTAAAACATCAGATTATGAAAGGGTGATCTAGAGTTTCATAATACCTCTAGAGCCTACTTAGATCACAGGCACAATGGCATCCACTCATGGTTATTGGTTCAGCACATCAACATAGATGGGAGTGTGGAACATAGATACTGCAGGACCTGGAAAAACTGGCTCATGTTTGCTTTCAGATGGAATATATATACTTTCCCTGCAATCATATGTTGAGATGTAGGTGGCCCGACAGAGGCAATACTTCAATGCAGATCAAAATTATTAGTACAGAGTTGGGCGTGTTTTAGTAACAAATCTTCTACAGTATTTGCTCGGTATTTTCAAATATCCCCACTCCAGCATTTGGGATAATATCTGTGCAGCTTCCCACCTTCAAAGTCCTCTCTGGGGAATAGACCAAGACTGATGCTAGTGAAGCTGAATGGCGTACATCAATTACTTAGTGATTTTCTCTTTCTCTTCACAGTTCAAGTCTTGGTTGATGGTGCACCCGTTCGTATCCAGTTGTGGGACACGGCAGGACAGGTGGGGCCTTTAAAAGTAAAGAATATTTGCAGCTTTGGCCATGCTAAGGATGATATGAGAAAAAAATATGACAATTCAGTAAATAAAATACTCTGATATTCAGTAGCAATCTACAGCATAGTCCTGTCATGCTTTATATTAAAATAATATTTCAGCCTTGGAGGGGAGACGCATTGTGTTTCCTTCTGGCGAGTTGTTATTGAACTCAGATGAGTTCTGGTGAGTTGAAATAAGAACTCTTGGAATTGGGAATTCCTGGAATTGCATAATATGCTAAATATGTTATGGATGCCATCTTGCATTCCTGGAAGAAAACTGGGTTATAAATCTAACCGACAAACTGATATAATTTTCTTGTTTGTGTGATTTATGGCTTGCTAACTGAAATTTATTTATATATTTGTAGCAAAAATTCCTTTTATGGAATATCTGTGGAGGCCCATGACTTTTTATTATGAACTATCAATTGGAATGAGAGTTTTGGATTTGATTGTTTATATGATTGAGAAGCCATTTTAATGGACATTAAAAGTCCCTCACTTCTTCACTGCTTTATTAGCGAATTAACCTATTTTTCAAAACATCATTTATTAACTAAACCAAAGTGGCTACATTTACACATAACACTAGCCATTCTGGGAGACCTTAATCTTTTGGGAGCAATGGCCACATCTGGGATTTTGAGAAAGTTGTGAATATGCTCAGAGAACGGCTATCAGAGGGGATTATTTCTGATTACAAATATCCATTTTGTAGGAGGCAAAACAGTAAAGTTATTCTGCCATATTCCTCCAGGGTATTTTCTAATATCTCAGTTTTTTATCCTGCTTTTTTTCTGGCACATTCCAAATAGAGCAGTTTTATTTTCTAAGAATACCTCTGGAGTTTATGAATGGCCCAGCCTAGAAACATTTTGGGAATTTAAAAAATAGTGAATTATTGGAAAAGAAGGTATATATAAGACTGAAGATCATTGGCTTCCTGTGTATTTATTTATTTCAATAATCAAAGTCTCAAAACATAAAATTTGGAGAACAGAAGAAACATCCACAAGGACATTGATGTCCTCGCACAGTCAGGGACTGACCATAAACTGTAATGGTAGGGTTTACCCAACATGCTAAGGCAAAAATTGTTTTGTTTAGTTTTAGCTTAGTGAATTATGTGAACTGAACCATTAATTTTATACTTAGTAGCTATTAATTGACTTAATTTTCCTCTTAAAAGGACTTGGGAAAATTCCAATGATTTCTAGCCTTTGGATGATTTTGCTGGTTGAAAGTTGGAAAAGTTTGACTTTGGAGCTTTGTGGAAAAGACAGAGCTTTCAATGTCTACTAAGTGTAATTAGTACAGTAAATATCTGACACGAATTGATCTCCATGTTTCTTTTCTCTTTATAGGAAGACTTCGATTGCCTCCGCTCTCTTTGTTACTCTGACACAGATGTCTTCCTGGTCTGCTTCAGTGTTGTAAATCCCACCTCCTTCCAAAACATTACAGAAAAATGGATTCCAGAAATAAGAACTCACAATCCCCAAACACCAGTGGTGCTAGTAGGGACACAAGCTGACCTGAGAGATGATGTCAAAGTATTAATCAGCCTGAATCGCTACCATGTAAAACCTGTGCCTAGAACACAAGCAGAAGGCCTGGCTGAAAAAATCCGGGCTCAGACTTACGTAGAGTGCTCTGCTTTGACTCAAAAGAACCTGAAGGAGGTTTTTGACACAGCCATTGTTAGTGCAGTTGAATACAAAGCCCAGCAGGAAAAGAAAATGACAGCCAAAGGAATCAAAACTCTTTCTAAATGCCGATGGAAGAAATTCTTCTGCTTTGTTTGAAACTGACTCCAGTAAGAAACATTTCTAAGCCAAAGTAGCCTGGAGCTCAAACTCTTGTTGGATTATGGCGAAACTTGCCTGAGAGCCAAGAAGAAGTGTAGCATCAAATGGTCCACGCTACCTTCAAACACCTGGGATGGGATCAGTGGTGGGATTCAAATAATTTAACAACGTTCTCTACCCTAATGACCAGCTGGGTAGGCATGGCTTGGTGATCATGTGACTATGTGGGCATGGCCAACTCAATGTCACTCAGGTCAATGGGCGCTTCACCATAGCTGTTTATAATGTAATAAGAGTTAACTGGAGAGTCAGTTTCTGTAAGTAGGGCAATAAAGTTTAGGCTAGAAACAACACCAGAATGTTTTCTTCCTGACTTCTTACAGGATTAGCCCTGCAAAGTGGAAAAAAACAAAAGGAGATTTCTTCCAACACCCGGTTCTACGAACTGCTTAGAAAGTTAACAAGCGGTTCTCCCGAATAGGTGCGAACTGGCTGAATCCCACCACTGGACAGGATGGTCTGATCTGATGTACTGAGTCCAACAGCCAAGTTAATTTATATATACATGTATTTCAGGCAAGATGACCAATTTTTACAGCTTTTGAAGGCTTGACAGAATACTAATTGAACAAATTAATTAAATCTGGGAGTAGCAATCCCAACTTGCCTACAGGGCACGAGAGCAGGGAAAGTTGAATGAAACTTGATTTAATGTTTCAGTTATAAATTTGAGAGTTATACCTCATTTTCAAGTCATAATAATGAATAGAGGATTGATGCATAGATTTAATGCAGAACCAAAATTTCCACTTCAACCTTCTTAAAAGTAAAAGGAAGTAAAATAAGCCCTCAAGATATAACTGAGGATTAATCCATGTTTGGGGTGAAGAGTGGCTATGTTGCCTCCTTAAAACAATATTTCCCAATGAAATGATGTGGGAAAATGGTCAAAAAATGATGGTGTGATATAGTGGTATTCTACGAATATTTGGATTCGTATGTGAAAAGCATACCACAAACTGAAATACTGCAGAAAATATTTGGTTATATATGTGCGTATGTTTGAGTATGAAATAATTTCTGAACATTTTCAACAGGAATATAGTCTGGGCATCCACTGAAAAGACTGATGCGCAATTTGCTTTGATGTAAACTTTCTGTGTGAACAAACTTTTTGATGCATTTTTTAAAGTCATCCTTAGAAAGTATGATTTTAGCATAATCAAACTTTAACCTGTTCAAACTAAATTCAAGATCAAAAGTCCAGCAGCTCTGCATTCTTTTTCCTCCCTAAATTATGCCCTGTTCACATATTTTTAGACTTTCCATGCTAGGCAAACTGATACTGTATTGTCTGTTTTAATAAGATGCCACCCAGTACCATGCCAATAATGGGTGGAAGGAAATTAGCAATTCTTGTTATACATTTATATCAGGGATTGGGCCCTAAATCATATCCCTTTGTGTTTCACTGCTAATACTGAAGGCTTAATGTTCTCTCCCTGAAACCTGTAGCAGAATAATCAGGTTTACCAAGTTAGCAAATAATATTTATGTTGTGTAACTATTAAAGCTGGATGAAGTTTACATCTGAGATGGAAAGATAACCACACACAAAAAGACGGAATTAAAAGAACAATCTCAAAGGGAACGTATGACACAGTATTTTCCAAAATTATAAAGCAGCTTCCCTAACCTGATGTTCTCTGCTGTAGGTTCATTGGGATATAATGCCTATAAATCTACAACCCAACTATAGTGAATGTGTATAATGAGAGAATAGTCCAGCACATCTGAAGAGCATTAATTGACAAAAACTTTTCCCCGTACATTGATAATGTTGACTCCAAAGTGCTAGAGAGTTGACCAATTCATGTTCCATTTTTGGCATATGTGCAGCATAGTTACTGAAGAAGGAGAGTGGTGTCTACTTCAATGGTCTGAAAAGGAAAGAGAAGATTGCCACCTTCGATGGCATTCAGGTGTGGAAATGTTTGCCATTTGAAATGATTCAAGACAAATTCTGCTTGAAAGGTTTGAGGAAAATAGAGATAAAATATGAGAGGAAAGCAGAAAATGAAAAAGGGAAGAAGCATGTGATAGAAGAGGGAGAAGTAAGTGATAGCAAGGAGAGAGAGAATTTGAGAGAGAGGAGGAGACGAAGAAGGTGAAAGACAGGAAAAGAGAGAAAAAGAAAGCTATATAGGTAACATTGACAAGGTTAGTGCATCATAGATATTGGAGTTGAAACAGGCTTGTTGATCGTATATATTCTCTACAAATTATTTCCATGACTTGGAATGACATCTGAAGTTTATGCATTGCATTCTTTCCTAGGCATCCTATAAATGCACATAAATAGTTGAATCATATTTTACAGCCTCTCCAGATATGAAGACAAATATCAGTCATATTGCGAATCACATCCAAACCACATATGAATGATCAAATGTGATCATCATCTCTATATCCTTTTTTTTTTGCCACACGTATGTACACTGGGAAGCTGAGCCATAACAACTCACCTTTGTGGTCTGCCCAGAAATGTATCAATGTCCTGGAAATGTATCATTGTGGAAACAGCCATTGAGCATTGCTCATTCCATGTTGCATACTCCAGTTCTACTATATAAAAAAAGTGTTTACAAGTGGGTCTTTATGCATTTCCAATGGCCATCCCAAGAGTCCTGGAACAGCCTTAGCTGAGGATCAGACCTCAAAAGTAGTGCCAATTTAGCAGGAATTCATAGGTACCATCTTATCCCCCCCCCTTTTTTTAAATTCAAAATTCATTAGGGATATTTGGTTGTTGATTCATATTGATGGTACACAACAATGGTCTTTTAGAGGAAAGAAAGAATGCTTAATCCATGCTGTTATTGCCTTAGAGATTGCACATCATTCTTTTTTCTGTATCAAATATATTCTATTTGAACATATTGTTTGCATTGTATTATTTTCTCTGTTCTGCTATATAATGCAAATAAATAAATAAAAACCCAAAGAAGACAACTTCAAGCCACATATTGTACTCAGCCATTCATTTAGATATCTGGTGGTACAGATTGCATATTTTTAAAAATCACTTATGATCACCCTAAAATTCATTTTAAAAAAAGTCATTACAACATGACACATGAATTCTCATTAAAGAGCTAAATATAAGCTTAATTAAATATTACATCATTTATGTTTATGCATACACACAAATTGTTGATGGTATTAGTATACAGAGGTTGCTCAGTAATCAGTATGTTCAAAATCAACACAAAAACATGTGTTCAGCAAAGAGAGCAATTAGGATCTCTAAAACAGATTGCCCACTTGACAATTTCTCAAGATAAGCACTTCCTGAAACCTATGATGTTCCTATCTTATAAACCTACCACGGAATAGGCACCTACCTATTTGTGATGAACTAAAATAAAAATTGAAAGCAGAAACTCCAAAAATAAGATTACACTCAAGCACAGAATTAGATGTGTTATTGTCAATAGATGCTATGTATAGAAATTATTTGTCTGATTGGAATGTAGATGCTTTATGATTCTGGCCTTGAACCATTGCTACAATCACTTGCAAGTATTGCAGCTACCTGAAAACAAAAACAAATGGACAGTCCCTAGCTTGTGGCAAGCATCTACATGTTTCAGCATCCAGGCATCCTTTAGGAATCATGGAAAAACACTGTCTGTCTACCAATGTGTGATGAAATCTGGATATTGTAAGCAGCTCACCATTGGGTGAAGTGAAAGTCAGTATGTGAAGATTTTTTAAGTAACAATATAGCATCTGAATAATTACGTGATTTGGGTTACAAAGATATGACAACAAACAAGAACAAAAAATACAGCTTACAAGCTTTTATGGGGGCAGAAAAGGAGCAAGTTACTCACAGATGCTATTTATACCTTTTCTCCTGAAAAGACAATAATTAGAAAATATCTGATCATCAAAACAGTTGATTGAAATAAATTTTGGGACGTGCTACATAAAATCTGAAGTATTTGCCACTCGGTGGCATCTTAGTGCCTCTAAAATGTATTGGCAGCACCTAAATTAGCCATATCCTGACAATTCCAGAAACTTCAGTCCCATTTATCTAAAAGATACCAACTAATCTAGAGCCCAGTTCAGATAAGTAAGCAATAGAACATTAATCTACACGGTAGAACTTCATCCATCTGATGTCCTTTGGTTGCATTATATCCTAAAACATTTACTGTCAAAGTAAAGGCAAGGTTTGTTTGCAAAGCTAATATTTTTCTAGACCTTGATTTTGAATAGCTTCTATCCACGTATTTGCACAACCGCACAAATGCAACATATGCATTTTAGAGGAGAAGACAACTTGTGGGTCTCTGGATTTGGTTGAACAACTCTCAGAAGCCACCATCTGGCCAATAGTGCAGCAGCACAAAAATGATCACATATTTTATGCTTCATCTTTATAATGAGCGTGGATCCATATTACTATAACTGGAGACATCTTTTTAAAGTTTTTCTCATCGTTGCCATTGAAGAAGTGGGCAAGTGTGCCAGGAGATCACAGAATGGGCAAAGCCAAACATTTGCTTTTTGGGGTTGTAGGGCATTTAAAAGACAAATGCTCTGTTAAGGTAGGTTTGCCTTTTAAAATAGGAAAGGAGGAAATAGGAAGGAAGCAACCGTATTTTTCGGAGCATAAAACACACTGGAGTATAAGACGCACCTAGGTTTTGAAGAGGCAGATTTTTTAAAAAAGTAGGTAGGTAGAGGGATAGAGAGGGAGAGAAAGAGAGAGAAATACAGTAGGTAGGTAGGGAGAGAGAGAGTTGGGGAGAGTTATGTAGGTAGGTAAGTAGGTAAAGGGATAAAGAGAGAGAGAGAGAAATACAGTAAGTAGGTAGGTAGGGAGAGAGAAAGTGTAGATAGGTATGTAAGAGGGATAGAGAGAGAAAGAGAGAGAGAGAGAGAGAGAAATACAGTAGGGAGGGAGGGAGAGAGAATAAGTAGGTAGGTAGATGTTTCCAGGTGTATTTATCCATGTGCTGGAGAAGGAAATCGCTGTAGCACTTAAAACTTTGTTTCTTGACCAACGTAATTCTCATCAATCCCTCTAGTTAAATAGCTTTCCGAAAGGAAAAAAAAAGTTTTTGCACTTACAAACCTCCCCAAAACGGCCCATTTTTTGCACTTACAAACCTCCCCAAAAACAGGCCCATTTTTTACAAATAAAACGCATGAATAGCCTTGGGGGAGCTTGCAGAGTGCTCCTGGGGGGATGGGGGCGCAAAAATGAGCAAAAAATGGGCCATTTTTTTTGTCAAAAGAAATTGCATGCATAGCCTTATGGGGGCTTATAGAGTGCTGCTGGTGGCTGAGGAGGCAAAAAACGGGCCGTTTTTCTGTCATTTCTGCCCTCCCCAGCTCTAGGAGCTGTCTGAAAGCCTCCATAATGCTATGCACGGCCATTTTGGTGAAGAGGCGGGGCTTCAGGAGGCAAAAAATGCTGTATTCGGTGTATAAGATGCACTCAGATTTTCAGCCTCTTTTTAGAAGAAAAAAGATGCGTTGTATACTCTGAAAAATATGGTACATTGTTTTAAGTATACAATTCAATACAATAGCAAAGTTTGAAGGGAGTTGGCGGTCTTCTAGTCCAACCCCCTGCCTAGGCAGGAAGTCCTATACCGTTTCAGACAAATGGCTATCCAACATCTTCTTAAAGATTTGCAGTTCTTAGTTCTGGTGTATTCAGCTCTGCTCTATAGGATGCCCCCAGGGCCCTAAACCTTGCAAATACACATACTGAGGATGTTGTGCTTGGTATTTCTTTTTAGTACCAGCAGTGATTACACAATCTGTGAAGGACACCTTTTTCATTAGAGCCAAAAAAAACCCTAAACAATTGTAATATTCAACATTTCAAGAGTTAGCCTGATTAAGAAGTATTACCTGGACCGCACCAAAGCAATTTGGAGGCACTTAGTAATTATAAAGAACACTTATTTTAAAAAGATAAATCTTGCTGGGAAGTTTAATTATACAATTCTATAGCTGATGATGATTTGTCAGACTATCATGCTATTTCTTTTCAGAGTCAGCAATATCATGCAAAGCATAGAAATAGTGGATAAGTCAACAGCAGAAGATAAGAGAAAGGATATTAAATCCAATTTAAACTTAAACTTAACCTAATTCACTATATCTCTGTCTGACTTTCTATCTTCACAAGCAGTCCTTTTTTCCATATGTCGAAATACAGATATCAGGCATTGCCTTTTGGTTTTAAAATTATCTGACTTACCTCTTAGAAAATAAATTCCAGCCAGCCACAATTGTCTTGGTCTTCTTCCTTCTCTCAGCCCATTTACTCTTTCTTAATATATATTTGCTTTGCAAATCAGTTCTCTTTCATTCTCTTTATAAGCTATATAGGATTTTTGAGTTCAGTTCACAGTCATTCTTCACCCATTCTTAATTCATTCTTTTCTTATCTGTCCCTATGGCAATCAACTTAACTTTATGATTTTATTTCATATACCCCAACATTCAGTTCTACTGGGCAAAAGTCTGTTTTCATACACAACTACTTCTTCCTTCAATGAACATACATTTCTGGTAGATCACATAATGTCAATTACTTTTAGAACTTTCGAAGCCCACCCCTGGTTACATTCACTGCAAATCTCATCCCAAGAAAAGGGCAAAATCTCGTACAATCTTTATTACAGACCTAAGCTCTTATAATTTTACACAGCACATTTCAAATGCTTGACACATATTCATCACTCTTAAATAAGGGGTGAAACACAAGTAAGCCTAATTTCACTGCTTGGTTTCAAAAGCCTTATATAAGGGATAATTTCAGACTTCTTTACTGGTGTTGGGATTCAAACAGATCCTGGAAAAACGTCTGAGTTTGACTAATAATTTTTGATAACTTTATGTCTTTACAGATGGGTTAACTTGAAATTCTTTTTTTTCTCCTTTAATGTTTTTTTGCACGCAGCTCAATTATTTCTCAAATCACCTTAGCCAAACATTATATTGAACCATGGAACAAATCTCATCCTGTGAGAAATAAGTTTACGTATTTCTAGGTCACTCTCTATACATTTCCACAGATTTATAGTTAACCAGAGATTGCTGTGGTGACGTTATCAGTAAGGAAGACAAGTTTTAGGTTGTTAGAGTAATGGCTGTACACATAATCACACCACCACAATCTTGAAGGCTGTGAACTTTGCTATGATATTCTCTGCCTTCACACATCCAGTTTGAGACTTGATAAAGATGGGCAGGTAGAACTTTTAGGAATGTCCCTCATCTGCTTTCTTTTCTCATTTAATTCTCATAATAATTTAAGCCAGGGTCACCAACTTTTCAGATCTCAGGGACCACTAAATTCATAATTTTACAATACAATACAATAGCAGAGTTGGAAGGGACTTTGGAGGTCTTCTAGTCCAACCCCCTGCCCAGGCAGGAAACCCTATACCATTTCAGACAAATGGCTATCCAACATCT